>JAPYYX010001448.1:0-38483 GCA_030522605.1 Cremastinae sp. B BG-2022a | reverse complement strand
TTTTTTCGCGTTTTCAAATGGAACTGAATTGAACATATTCCCATATTTGATAAATCTTCTCAATTTGAAAAATGATTTTTTCATTTTAAACATTTCTATATTACAGAAAAAAAACAAAAAAATTATTTTATAGTGTTAATTTGATTCACTTTCTCGTATCAATTAGTATGGAGTCACGTGAAATGTCAACGAAATGGTACTTTTATAAATGAGTAATTCTCTCAGAACTTCGGTAACTGTGATTTTTTATGTGAGAATCTGAATCCTTATAGTCCAAGGAATCCGTGAATTTTTTTAGATTGCCGAAAAGTTCAATCTAAATACATTTTTTCTTTACTTTACGAAAGTATGGTAACCATTTTTCAAAAGACTCTATAGTTTTTTCTAGCTTTTATGCAATTTTAGACGAGTTCATTCTCACTTGTTCAGTCGGCAATGCCACATCAAATTTTGCTATCGAGGAACTGACATTATATTCTTTACTGCCAGGAAAATTCCATTGCTAAAGTTCATTTTGATAATTATGACGATACCTCCTTAAATATGCGAAATAAGTACAACTTACTTCCTCATTATTTGGAATGTACATCGTTCGGGGTCCGGGTTTGCCAATAAATTTATTTACGAGTCTGATGTTCGCGAACGTACCGCGGGCCATAACTGCGTCATTGCCGCGACGTGATCCGTAAGAATTAAATTCTTTCGGAGTGAGTCTAAAAAATATCAAAACGAAAAATGAAAACAAAATAATTTCTGGAACTAATTTTTCAATATTCGAAAGTAGACACGAACCCTCGCTTGGAAAGATATCTGGCTGCGGGTGAGTTTCGTGCTATGCTGCCCGCTGGACTTATGTGATCGGTCGTGACGGAATCTCCAAGATTCAGTAAGGCCCGAGCTCCAACAATTGGTTCAATTTTTGGCAATTCCTTAAAAAAAATAAAATTTAAATATAATTTCTTTCTTACTATATCTCAATTTGTTTTACAATGTCATTAAATTATTTATTCAAACATATTGTTAGCAATCATTACTTTTTCAAGACCATCGAAGTAAGGCGGCTTTTTTATGTAAGTGGAATTTGAATCCCAAGGATAAAGCTTTCCATCCGGCGCGTTCAAGTTTGACCAGCTGCTGCTACCCTTTTCGATCTTGCTGTAGACTTGACGGAACATTGCAGGTATAACGTGTTTCTGTTCGATTGCCTGAATTTCAGCTCTCGTTGGCCAGAGATCGCGCAAATATACCGCTCGTCCATCAAGCTTTCGACCTTAAATTGCAAAAATTGGAATTATTCACTTAATTTGTTTGAACATTCATTTAAATTAAATCAAATTAAATTAAATTTTTTTCTTACATTGCATTCGAAGAATTTTTTGAACATTAGCCAGTTATTTTTAGCAAAGACAAAAATGAAAAATTAACTTACCCAGAGGCTCTTTTTCAAAGTCGATGTCAACGGTTCCAGCGATCGCGTAAGCAATTACTAACAGCGGCGATGCCAAATAATTCGCTCGCGTATTCGGATGTATACGTCCCTCGAAGTTTCGATTACCGGAGAGAACTCCACAGCATACTAACTCGTTCTGATTATGAAGCAGAAAAATTTTTGTATAATGTAAACATGAATGTGAAATTCATGAAATTATAAATAGAATAAGTTTATCAAAATATAAATTTACTATATTTAGAAAAATATTAATAGAATAGTACAATGAAATAATAAGTATAACAAATGTAATGGTAAAGTAAAAGGTACATTTGTTACATAAAAAGAAATGAAAAAAACGATTTTTAGTTTCTCTATTTTTCGTTTAATTTTTATTACCTTTTCAATTGCTTCGACCATAGAATCTTGAAGCGGACCGCTGTTGCCTATGCAAGTCATACATCCGTAACCGACTACATCAAAGCCCAGTTGCGTCAAATATGGAATTACTCCACTTTCTTTGAGATAATAAGTTACGACGCCGGATCCAGGCGAAAGTGAAGTTTTGATGAAAGGCGCAACTGTGAGACCAGCTTCGACAGCTTTTTTCGCGAGCAAGCCTGAAAATAAAAAATTCATAATTACCATTTGGACTAAATAAACAAATTTTATAGAAATATTTAATAAACAAAAAAAATGATTCGTTTTTTGATTTTATCTAAGACTACGTGGATTCGTAAATCCACAAATAAAGAAAATATCGAATAGATTCTTAATATTGGCAATGACTTTCAGAAACCAAAATCAAAAGACCATTGGCATTGTCTTTCGAAAGCCTATAAAATTTCGTCCCCAATGAAAACTATATTCCCACCATTGAACTTTTTTTATGATCCAAATAATAATGGCTAGTATAATATTAAAACACGATAATACAATACTACAATGATAAATTAGCTTAAATATGATACATTCTCTTTCCTTGTGTGGGAATCAAAATTCTTGAAAAAAATCCTCTATTTAATAAATGACTTTACTTTCTACTCAGTTTTATGACACCCTTATAATCGGTGTGTTTTTGAAAAAGTATTTTGAAGAATACATTTCTGATCATTATGCAGTATGATTAATTTTTCGTTCAAACAATGAATCAAAAAATGTACCTGCACCGAGCATGACGCTCGGATTACTCGTATTCGTACAACTGGTTATAGCAGCTATTACAACCGATCCATGCGTAAGTTTATATTCTTTTCCTTCATACAGGAAAATGCCCTCAGCCTTTAGTTTCTCCTTGCTCAATCCGAAACCCTTGAATCCTACCTGAAAAAAAAATCATATTCAGTAATTTAAAAAAACAGAGAAATATTCTTCGAAATCTAACAAATATTCCATCAAATTAAGATGTTCAATATACAACAAAATAAATTATACAATTGTTTGAAATTTACAAGAAATATAAAAATGAATATACGAATATTTATAACGAGAGCATAAAATAAAAATTTGAAAACATCAAATAAAAAATAAAATTTTGTTACATGAATATTAAATTGTTTAAAAATTGATCATCGATCAATTTTGCAACTGGTCATTGCACACATCGATGTCGAAAATTTAGTATCACCGTGTGATGAAAATTCGTTTTCTATTTCGAAACTGGCATCAAGCGAGCTGAATTCGCATTTTCGGAAAATAAAAGCGCAGTTCGTCAACCTGTGTTCTTGCTTCGATCAACGTTATTCGAGAGGTTTTGCAATCGTGCAAGTTCTCGTAGCGTCATTTATTAATCGTCGAGCGATTGACTTTCTTGAAACGTCGAGACGGAGAAAAACTGAAAACTCATGGCAGGAGGTCTCGAAAGAATTCCGATTTATGAGGGACTCCTTCGCCGCGCGAATTATATTGTCCCTTACAATGGGATGAACGGAATTAGGGTTCTTTCCAGGGTTTTAACGAACACCTTTCACCTCAAAGAGAATTAGGGACAACAAAATGCACATTGGCGCAAAGACATTTGCACGAGGCCTTTACAAAGTTTCAAACAATAGAAAACGTTCTCAAATCTGAGGACCTGAAAAGTCTATGTACCTGAGGATCAATTCAAAAATGCAGCTGCGGAGGGCCATAATTTCTTATTATTTTATTACAATGTCATCGACGGGAATATCTTTGGTTATACTCAATTTTTCCCTTTTTACAAAAATTTCGAAACTCGAAGGATGTAATCTAAAAAGTGAAATCGATCTGAGAAATTCAAGGTGAAATCCAATCATCGTCAAGTTAATAACAATTGTTATTATTAATTATATAACGATTGTTATAAATTGTTTAATGATATTTATTTTTAAATAAATAATTTTTTTGAATCATTAAAAAATTGTATCCGATTTTTAAAAATTGATTAATTAATAATATAAAAATTGTTTTGTCAATAAAGCGACAGTGAAAATATCAAGTATATTATTCTAAATTATGTATCTCGAAATTTCAAGTTTTTAGTAGCGAAAAATTACATTTCAGCAATTCTTCAGAGAATAAAATTTTGTCAGGGCAATACTATCTAATTTCTCAAATCTTGTCCCTTAGTTTTCAAACTTTCTTTTCCTCGAGAGAATTACGACACCCTAAGCGCCCGAATATAAATTTGAAAAGATTTCAAAAATGCGAATGCGGTTAATTCTTGCCTGAACTTGTCACTATTTTCGTTCAATTTCGAAACCTTTTCCTTTCCTGTCTTCTCGAAATTTCTATCTATACCGAAAAAATGACAATGCCTGAGATATCCGAAATAAAAATTTAAAAAACTTAATAAAATTAAATGCTTCGAAATCTTACACGGAAAGAAAACGAATCGTGTTTGATTTTGTTTCATTATTTTCATTAAATTTCTAAATACTGTAACTTTAGGAGACTCAAAGGCATCGGATCGGAGCAGAAATTCGACGAGTTTGCGAATATGCGATACACGCTAAGACCATAAGAGCGCTGCATCAGCCATTTCATCACAACGCATTCTTTGCTTCATCGGAATAAAGTACGTCTTATTAATTTTCTTATCGAGTTAGAACGAGAGCAAAAATATTTTCATATTTTATTTTAATCGATTTTACCTGCCGTATATTAAAATATATTAAAAATGAATTCAATGTTTATTTTCATAAATATTAATAATCGAATTAGAAGTAAAAAATCAAGAGAATTGAAACATTAAAATTTTGTCTAGACATCAATTGTACTCTCGTAAAAGAAATTTCTAAAGATAAAATGTAAAAACTCATTTTCTTTGAAAGCAATTAAATTGCTGTTTACCCGGCGCCAAACAAGACACAGACATATTTTCTATTTAACACGAAAGTCTCTCGCCCTAATGACTCGATGACCAAAAATTTTTCAATCCCGAGTCAAAAGCGATTTTCCCAAAAATTTGTCACTTTCGATACAAATTTAATGTCGTGAACTTTAAAAATTTTCAATTTTTTTATGCCTGACATCTTATAGAGTGAACTTCTTTTCAAAATAATTTTTATTGTAATGAATTGGTGAAAAACGAAATATTATTTTACCGAGTTCAAAAATTTCTCATCATAAGCTGAAAATGGAGTTTCGTCAAAAATTCACAAGATATACCTGAGGCAAAAGTGCTTATATCTTTGAATCAACGATTTTAAGAACTTTGAGCCAGGTCATTAAGGTAATCCCTGTGCACGAGAAAAGTAACGGGAATTTCCGAAAATGAAAAAAATAATTAAATTTCTCGAATTTTCCTCAAATAATGTTCCACCCATTTTGTTAAATTTCAAAAACAAAAAAGTATTAAATTTTCCAATTAGATATGTAATTAAAAAAATGAATTAAAAAAAAAACACGAGAAGAGTTTACACCAAAGCGTCACATCCGTCGACGCGTTTTATTGCCAGTAATGCGATTTCAATGTTTGATTTGACTGAATAGAAATCGATCGGGCTTTTTCTGCGTGTGGACGTTCCCGTTGTTGGTTTGTCTCGAAAACATCTAACCGATACCATTGTTTCGAGTTTCTCTCCATGTTAATGGTTCGGAGACGTCCGCATATGAAATTATCTTCCAGATCATGGGACGAAGAAATTAGCTTCGATCATGAGCGAGCCTGAGGCCGAAATAAAGAGACGAAAGAAAAAGAAAGAAGAGACGTTCTACTTTGACGGCAATTAATTATAACTTGCGAATAAAAAGCGTCGTTATCGAAGCTGCAAGTCGTCGATTCGCGACCTCGCCAATCGAATTTTAATACTAAGCAAACAAACGGTCTCGCGATGCCTGAAATCTGTGTAAATAACGTCATCGAGGCGTGGAGGATCGTCAGAAAGAGGAAAAAGAGCTCATTGCTCGAAACCCCTTGGCCGGATCTGTCTCACAAGTGATCGGAATCCCGTGCGATCGAGACATCTGCGTTTTTCGATCGCGATACGCGTTGCATTTTTCTTTCTCTTCTTCGTGTTCTCTCTTCTTTCATTTCTACTCGAATCATTTTCAGCGCTCTGCGATTTTTGCGCGACAAAAATTTGTCATCGAGAAATGTGCGCAAATCGCTTCATTTTTTTTTCACTTTTCGTTGGCTATGCGAACGAGAGTGTGTTCGTGGATTTCTGCAAGACTGCGAGGGAATACGAAGGAGTAGGGAAAGGGGTGGGAGAGGGCGACCGAAGCTCACCGGAGTTTTGTTGAAATCGCTTAGACGAGCCTGCTTTATGGTCTGTCTCTCTACCTGATTTCTTGGCCAATGGGGTGAGAGAATTAGCGAGTCCCGAGTGTCCACGAGTGGGAGACACGCGGGTACGCGTCTGGAGCTTATAAATAAAGCAAATCGAACAAGAAGGTCATCAGTATGAAATCGACGACAGTGAGACACGGTCGAGGTTAACTCGAGGATTCTCCTCGAGAGACGCCGGTGAAGTGAAGAAATGTGCGATCACACATCGAGAAGGCTTTTCTCGAAGTTCAATACTCAAAGTATCGAATGAACTTCCTGTGACTGGAGAAGTGCGAAGGGAACTCAAAGGTGAGTCTCGCTCTGAAGAATCTTTTTTTTCCGAGGAACGGCTGCTGTCGGATGCAATCTCGTCCGGTGTGGGAAATTTTAGACACCTCACCGGGTAGGATTCATCCAATATTTGCCAATTTCCTGCGCTGTCACTGCGAAGAAAAAGAGAAATAAATCGGAGAGAAGACGCTGGAGGGAAAATCTTGTTACCGGCAGCGAAGTATCGATCTAGTGGCACGATGTGTTTCGAAAGATCGTGACTAGATCGAAATACTCGTCCTCGGATATCGAGAATAATCGTCGACCCAGTTGGAGAAGCAGAGAAACATCTCGGGACACTGGGACGTCATCTTCAGAGTCCCATATATTTTTCTTTGGTGATCTACCTGTATGGTACTTTAGAACGACATAAAGCTAGATCAGCAAGGCAAAATGTATGTGACATATCATCGAGGAGCTGTTTTTTTCGGAGTGAAGAAAAATGAACGAGAATGGAATTGCTGGTTACAGAGCCCGGAGGAACTGTTGTCGTGATGTGTCGCTTTGGATCAACATATCACAGCAGTAGTTACCTGGGACTCTGTGACTTACGCTCAACGTGAAAAAAAAATTCCTGAGGAGCAGAAATATCTAGGCATGAAGATATCCAGTATGGAATGGGATAAACGTGATCCCGTATGACGTTAATACAAAATTCGTCACTGGGTTATGTTTGTCCCATACAAATACTAATCGATCAACGTTGGAGCCTGATCTTATCGTTTTCTCATTAATAACCGTGAACTCACTTTGTTAGTTAAGCAATTGTTGAAATCAGTCTTCATGTCGATGACGGACACGCGATCGTGAGGTCGTTTTGGTCCGCTCACGCTCGACACGACAGTCGAGAGATCAAGAGTCACCGTCTCTGAGAATATCGGATCTTGATCCTCGTTGTTGTAATCCCTTAACATTTTTACCGCTTCCAGATACTTCTGAATCCGCTCGATTTGTTCGTCCGAACGATCTGCAGAAATTTTCCATTTAATTTACAAAGTTCTGATGCACATAAATTCTTTGACAATCGACTGTAATTTCTTGTTTGTTTGACTCACTAGTCTGTTTAAGGTATGCCAAACTCTGATTGTCAACAGGGAAGAAGCCAACAGTAGCGCCATATTCCGGACACATATTGGAAATCGTAGCACGGTCAGCAATGCTCAATTCGGCTACACCGGGACCGTAAAATTCGACAAATTTTCCAACCACGCCCAATTGTCTAAGATTCTAAAAAAAAATAGAAATTGATTGTATTCACGCTAATCGAGTAATGATATTGCTTTTTTAAAAAAGACGAAGTTTTACCTTCGTAACGGTGAGTACGAGATCAGTCGATGTCACATACTGATTTAATTTTCCCACGAGCTTGTAACCAACGACTTTAGGCAAAAGCATCGATATTGCTTGACCCAACATAACCGCCTCAGCCTCGATCCCACCAACACCCCAGCCGAGAACTCCCAAACCGTTGATCATCGTCGTATGCGAGTCCGTACCGACGACACTGTCCGGATAAAGAAGCTCTTTGCTGTCGAACACCACCCTCGCGAGATACTCGAGATTCACTTGATGCACTATACCACTTCCTGGTGGAACGATCAGCATGTTTTCAAATGCCTTTGCTCCCCATTTAAGAAACATGAATCTCTCCTTGTTTCTCTCGAATTCGAGCTCTTCATTCTTTTTCAATGCATCCCCGCTGCAAACAAAAAAATTTAAAGTCAAAATTCAAACTTTTTAAATTTTGAAAAATCATAGAAAAAATATTGTTATCGAATTGTAAATTCTTTTCTCTCGCGTGATTATTATTTTTTTTTACAATCACTGTACCTCCTAATGTAATCCACCTGAACGGAATGATCAATGACCAGATCCGACGGACAAACAGGATTTATTTTGTCTGGATTACCACCAAGACTCTTCACTGCGTCTCGCATCGCAGCAAAATCCACCACTGCCGGTACTCCGGTAAAATCCTACAGTAACAGTTTCGAATTAGCGTATACTCTTGAAAAAATATTGTTTTTAATTTTATCTGTACCTGAAGTATAACTCTGGCAGGTTTGAAGGCAACTTCGACTCCACCCTCGACGGCCTGATTCGTCTCCCATTCCAAAATTTTGGTAACGTCCGAATGTTTGACTTGGAAATCATCGCAATTTCTTACAGCGCTTTCGAGAAGAACTCTTATAGAGAACGGCAACCTCTCTGTAAAGTAAAATGTAAACAAACTTTGTAAAATTTACCACTCGCGGTTTGCTTGTCGAGAAATATAAATTCAGAAAAATTGAACTGGAAGCACGTACCGTATTTCTGTCCAAAATTAGCAATGTCAAAGTAACGACGTTGTTTGCCGGCAATCTCGATGGTCTTCACAAGGTCCAGGAATGGATTTTTCCCTGAAATTATGAGCGTCGTTTCAGAGAGAATTATGTAATAAAATTTCATCGGGTAGGGAATTACATTGAGAACCGCAGGAATGTTTATTTTCGATTCTTATCTTGCTTTTGGTTTTGAAGGAATAAATTTTCCGAATGGAATTTCTTGCGTGACACGACCTTGAAATTAAAGTCGTTTTTGATACAATCTGCAACATGTGTCCACGAATCACTAAGGTTCATTGTTTTTTTTTGTTCAAAGCTTCCAAAATTCACACAGTCAAAACGCATACAAATAATCTATAAAATCTGTCAATACTGAATAAACAAATTGAACGCGTTCGTGTGTGTATGTGTGCGCCCGAGCGAAGCATATGCTGAATAAAAAAACAGACAAACGAATATCGTGATCGAAATTTTTTCGTCCTTCTTCGCCCCTTCGCGGCACAGATAATTTATTGACACAAAATTATAATCGCAAAAACATACATAATCGCGCTAAACGCACCTGTCAAATGTGTCTCGGAACTTCGCGGATCACTGTTGAGTCGCGGTTTTTTTGATTTTTCAGAATTCATGCTGAATAACACTCGAGTACGCTCGCTCTTATCGTAAGCTCAGATATTTTTTAGTAATAAAAATAATTTACATAAACAAATTCGCATAAATATGCTCGTACGATTTGAACGAGAATAAAATTCTTTGATCGAATAAAATCAAAACGTTCGTCGCAGTGGGACAATTGGAAAATAATGTTTTTTGATAAATTTGAAGATTTTTGTTATAACTTTTTCATTAAATATTCGAACTGCTCCGTCTCTTTTAACAATACTCACCAGCCATGATTGTCACCGAGCAAGTCACGTCCTCGAAACTGATGTTGACTCTATAGAGCGTTCCCCTCTCTCTTTTACCGTGAAACGTGCGCTACTTGTACTTTAACACGGCGCCTGCAATATATTCACTTCTCCCACTTGCTTCTCTCGTTCGCTGCAAATTTATTAATATACCGATATCGTATGCAGATGCGAATGAATATTAGGAGAATAGATTACGAATCAGTAACATGTGACACGATTTCACGAAATTGTGCCACACACAGTCGGCCGGACGAATCATGCACGGTACGTGGAAGGTAAAAAATTTGTATATTTTGTTTTGATTGAACGATTACGACCTATGAACTCATTGCGCGGGTCAATAAACTCGCTTCGTAACCTGAACATCGTTTTTTTAAAAAAATTACGTTAAATTTGAATTTGCAAATTTATGACTTATAATTCATATATAAAAATAATTAAAATACAAGAATCATATTTAAAGAATTACTGCCTAATTTGGAATTTTTTTTATTTTTGCTACCTCGATGTTCTTTGAGAACTACACGCAAGCTACAGAATATTTTTTTTTTTTTCAAATTTTCATACATCGCGTTTGAGTGATTACGTTTTTACACATTTTTTCAGTAGCTGAATAAACAGTATTTCGTGCGTAATGATAAAATTTACACAATTAAATTTTGAATTTCGTCATTTTAAGTGTTCACAGTCGTACCATTAATTTTTTTATCGTGTATTTTGTTATGATAAAAAAGTCTGTGGCGAGAATTGAAACAGGCGAGCGGAAGATAACTTCAGCAGCGATCGTAGCGAGGAATTTGTGAACTTCAAAACGACTCATAATGCTCCGATGGTAATAACTCAACAGACGGTAACAAATTCAAAAAAAAAATGAAAAAAATAGTTACCTGCTTAATTTTACGATTTTTTAACTCAAAACCAACGGATCTTACTTTCTTACTCCGTTTTTTTGTCACAATTCGAGAAAAAAAATGTAAAAGTTTGGCGATTCATAACTCCGACTGACTCGGTGCAAGCTGCTTTTGAATGCGAGAATCTTTTAAAACCTGTTTGCGCGCGTCCTTGCATTGTCCAGCGATCTATCAATTACCGAAACGTCATTGAAATATGCGACGACGAGAGAGCTCCATCGATCGTGCAAGGATCTGTCGAAAATTCTCCGCGACGAAAGAGCAGATCCTTATCATCGAATAGTTATGATAATGAAGATGAAAATAGTTTTACGGGCAAGAGGGAAAACCTGGTGCGAGGTTACTCGCGAGAACCGATAGAGGGTGACGGATTACTGGAGAGGGAGCTGCTCGTTGGGGCAGGAGGCGAGAGAGAAGACAAGGTGCGCGCGCGCATCTCCCCTGGAGCTATTCGTACGAGTGCACAGATGTAATAATCGCGCTCGGTTTTCCGTGTATTCGTGTGCTTTGACGAGTACATGCACGTCGAATCGAGGAGTATTACGCATGTGTTGAAGCTCGTGGGTGCTTCGAGCGCCTTCTTGACGTCGGTGGTAAGCTCGTCGGTACTCGGCCCAAGTCGGTCGGTGTTACAATGTCGGATGGCAAGCGCTTTCGTGGACAGTGCTGAATTGTAATCGTTTATTCCACTTGTTATCATTATTATTGTAATTATTATTATTATTATTAAGTATCGCCCCCTCGGTGATCGAAAATATTTTCATTTTTCATTCTCGTTTGTTTCTCGCGCTTTTCACGATACGTTCGGGCGTGCTGTGTGCTTTTACCGAAATCGTGTTTTACACTCCACGTTACTGTGTGACGCTTCGGCCCGGTGTCTCTACTTTTTATGTACAAATAAACCCGGGATACGATCGAGATATCTCTCGTCCAGAAACGACACCCGGTGAAAAAAAAGAAGTTACGGGATTATCGACGAGGAGGAAAAAAGGGGGAACGAGCGAGGAGTGCAAAACTCCGGGATAAAAGGAGTGTATAATTCAGCGCTGTCCAGTTCACTCGGCTCGCAATAATGGGTAAGTAAAGGCGGAAACTCGGTTAGCCGGAATAACTATATAGACTCGAGTACCGGCATCGCCTTGTTTCTTTCTCTTCCTCCGTGTCCCCTCTCTCACTTTTATTTTTTTTTTGCTTTTCCGCCTCGGTGTCGCGAAGACGTGAAAAACACGAAAAACGAGCGGAACGGTTTACGTACGCGCAGCGAGCGTACGTAGACCGTTCCGCTCCCTTCTCGCCTGCTAGGTTATCTCCGAAAACTCCGTGGCTCCGGTGTCAAAAATGTGTCTGTCGGATCCGCAAGTAGGCGTAATCGGCGATCCAACGCTCCTCCGAAACGTTTCGTGCAAAACGTAATGTACATTACGAACGAGAGCACGAAAGCGCCGAGTGTACACGAAGACGCGTATATTTTTGTGTAACGATTGTATTACGAGATCCTCGTGATACGTACGCCCAAGATATAAAATACAACCTCCCGTGCACTTCCCGAAACTTTTGTTTTTTAATCCATTTCTCGAATTCGGAGGGTTAAACTTTTTTATCTCGGAGCCGAGATTAACGGGAGAGATTGAGAGAGAGACGGGCAAGTTTTGATGTTTTCGAAAAGCGATATGTCGGCTCAGCGAGGGGGGAGGAGAAAGTGAGACGAAGAGAGCGAAGGAGGAACAGAGTCGGAGAAGCGTGGGTTAGTTGCTAAAATTAGTTGACGCGTTTCTTATACAGGGGCGTGCGTGCTCCGTGCTCGTACCGTTGGCGTGTGCAGTCCCGTATCGTACTTTTGGAATTTCGAGTTTTCGTTTTCTAGCTCGCTCTCGCGTTCTGCTACGGCGTATACGAGACTCGCTCGCTCTCTCTCTCTCTCTCTCTCTCTGTATCGCTCTCTTCGTGTCTTATGCGGCTGAGAATTATGTGGAATGAGAATCGAGAGAGAGGAACGGGAGGAGAGAAACGTGTGCATCGGAAGAGCGAGGCGAACATTCCGCGATCGGATACGACGGTTTGGGCTGGGCTCTCATCTTTATTGCTTTTTTTTTCTCTCTCTCTCGCGGTGTTTCAATTTTTTTTTTCGTGCACTCGCATAAATCGGAATTGATTTTTGGTATCCCAGGGATTGATAATAGGAGAGAGAAAAAATTAAATTCGTGGAGAGGAAAAATGAATGATTTTCAAAATCGATGAGACTAAACTGTTTTCCTCGGAAGTCTCCGAGCTCGTGGATGGATACATGTATACACTCGGCGTGTACAGCGAAGCTCGTTATTTCATATCGATTTTCGTACGTCCCCCAAGTTTCCCAAGACACGTATGCCACGGGGTTAATTCCGTGAAATGCACCGTACGAATGTCTTTCCTGAAATCCTTTATTTTTTTCAATTTTTACATTTCAATTTTTACAATTTTTGTTTAAAAAAAATACCGTACGAATGTCTTTGATGAAATCCTTTATTTTTTTCAATTTTTACAATTTTTGTTTAAAAAAATATTATAGAGTTTATTTTTTAGCACGGAAGTTCTGTTTTCGTTTAATGAAAAATAAGTCGAAAAACAATGATCAATGAATTGAAATTAATTTGTGAAAAATGTTAGTTCCCGATTTATTTTAAAAAATTAAAAATGAAAAAGAATAAATCGAAAATATGTAATTTTTTCGGAAATTGAAAATGTCGTAAAAATACAATTTTTCCAGGTTTATATTTAAAAATAAAAAATTGGGGAAATGTCAATTTTTCTGTTTTCATTTAATGAACGAGAATAAGTAAAAACAATTTTTTTTTGTCAATTGAAAGCGACACGATAAAAAATTATAATTATTAATTTCCAGGTTTACTTGTAAAAATAGAAAATTGAGGAAATCGCTTGTACGAATATTTAAGCGAATTAGAACGTCAGTTTCAATTTAATCGCCGTTTAACGAGTAAACAGTTGATTGCAAGAATTGCGCACGTGCGACATTTCTACTCTGAAATTGAACACGAATTAAAAAAAATTTCTCTTTCGAATAATTTTTTTTTTTCATCGAAATATTTTCCATTCGTTTTAACGATCAAACGACACGAAACGAAATTCCGCGCTAAATAAAATGGTTTCTGCTAACAGAAGAAACAATTAAGCGTTGATAGGTCACGTGATTTTTTTGTTTCACGAAGAGGTCGAATTAACTACGCTCAATTGGCTCGATCCTTTCGTCCTGCCGGCCATGACACTTCTCGTTTTTTTTTGTTTCGAACTTTTATCCGCGTTAGGAGATTTGTGCCCCTGGACATTTATCACGTACGTCTGCTCTGCGAGTTCGAGGACGACGTCTACTTTTCATGCACGCGTATTTTCTATACGTTCGCGTCAAACTGTGGACGAATGGTTGTGTGTATTTCTGGCACACTTTGCAAATAGCGTTACGCAATCGGCGTCTCTCCAGCGAAGCGGCGACGATAAGACCGCCACAGGTTGGCTCAGGCTCCGATCTTTTGCCAACTGTGAAGAACGTTAACCCATTTATATATAAGACCATTCGTACATGAGAATACACGAAGAGATATAAGCGTACATTATCTCTTAAAAATCGATTGTCATGCACTAGAAATTTTTTAAAATTCAAAACAAAATTTTTAAAGGATTTTTAAAATTCTTTCGCGATTTGTTTACTCGATAAGTAATTATTTTAAATAACTAATTGTTTATTGTAAATAAATTTAGAAATAAAAAAATCGATTCTGAATAATTTACCTGTCAACTAATTTTTTTCAATTTTCTCCTTGATTTTTTTTCCCAAAATATTAATTTTATACCGGAATCTAATTTTAGAAATTTTGAAGTAAAAATTAAAAATTATTTGGTCGTTGAAAAGGGGTCTAATTAATTTTCTAGTCAAAAAATTATTTTAATTCATTAATTGAGCACTATAAAAGAATTTAACAATTTTGGGACGAATATTTTGTAAAAAATTCATTTTAAAAAAAGACTGAATATTTTTACAAAATATTCCTTGCTCAATAATATTTCGCCTCAATTAAAATTTTTAAAGATTAACTCAACAAAGTTTCTGTAATTATCCAAACGTGTATGTAATGAAATATTTTACCTTAATAAATTTTATCTATTAAAATAAAATGAATTTAAATTTCGATCATTTTGACAGATACTGTACTTGCATTCTATTTATATTTGTGTTTGTATATTGTTAAACGTGATTGCGGTGAAAACGAGAGTGAAAGATCTTCGGGGGCATCGACATCGCTTTCTGTTCCTCCAGGAAAAACTTTTTTCCCCGCTTTCATTCTCTTTCACTTATTTTCTACTCTCCCCTCGTATTTACTTAACTGATCAAAGCAGCAGACTGAAAACACTTTTAACAAATATTTAAATAAAATGGAAAAAATTCAAGTAAAATGAGATAAGGGCAAATAATTTCTATACATAGCGTTGAGATTTTTTTTTACCAGATGCATTTCAATAAATTTTAAATTCCTCTTGACGTTTAAAGGTCATGAATAGTGAAGCAGGCATTTTTTGTCATCTTTTTTCAAGCCTTTGTAACTAGAAAAAAAGGAAGAATGAGGCATTCGCTTTTTTTCGCTTACTTTGTCGTTGGCAAAGTCATCTCGATACAAGCGTCGAAAGAGACGAGAGAAAAAAAAGAGAAGAAATTATTCGAGGTCTAAATTTGGAGAACACGCGAAGTAGTTTAATGGCCGATAGCGTCGATGCTGAAAGACTCGCCAAGGTTAGATTCGACTAATTATCACACGAGTTAGATAGAGCTTATAATTCGAAAAAAACAATCGGGAGCAAAATTCAATATCCTCCAAATTTCAATTTTTGGAATAAAAAAATTTTAAATATTCAAAAAATTAAATAAAATTCGAAATTAAGATTGTTCACTCGTCCAACCAAAGAAATCAAATTTTCTTTTTAGCATTCAAAAAAATTTAGAAATTGATTAAATTCCTCGATAATAACAAAAAATTTAAGTTTTCAAATTTTTTTCTATTCAAAAGAATTGATTTAAAAAATCAAAAAATAAGTCTGTAATAATTCCCAAAAAAATGAAATTTTTAAATTTTTTGTATTCAAAAGAATTGATTTAAAAAATTCA
Source organism: Cremastinae sp. B BG-2022a (assembly GCA_030522605.1). Lineage (NCBI taxonomy): Eukaryota > Metazoa > Arthropoda > Insecta > Hymenoptera > Ichneumonidae > Cremastinae sp. B BG-2022a. The sequence continues at coordinate 22,691 of JAPYYX010001448.1, read as the reverse complement.
AACAAATAATTCTGTAATAATTCCAAAAAAAATCACATTTTCGATTTCTTCGTATTCAAAACGATTCAAAAGATTTTTTAATTAAAAAAAAATTCACACAAATTAAAAAAACTGCAAATTTATCTTCAAATAACAGATCTGCAAGGAAATTCAGTTTCGAAATTTGACCTCTGAGCATTTAGTTTTTGCAAGGAGACAAAAAAGCATCTCCCATTGATACGTTTCGTCACGCGACAGTGATGTCATCGTTTGAAAAGTACCACCGGCAGACGGCTGAGAATAAAAAAGAGAGAGAGAAGGATAAAGATCTCGAATAGTAATTAGTGTACGTAACGAGGTAGCTCTGATACTCGTTCCCAAGTAACTAAATGAAGTTCCTTGGGAGTCTCTTCTTGTTTACTCGAGTCTGCGCTGAGTTTTTTACTCCACGGATTCCGTTCGTTTCTCCCGGTCCGTTTTCCCCACCTCCGTCAAGTCGACGCTGTACAATGAGACGACAGTGTTTACACACGCTTAAACATATACGAGGAAAGTCAGTCCGAGAATCGCCGCCCAAGCGTCGAGAGCGACTCGCGAGTTTATAAAAAAAAAAATTTTTTTTTTCGCTATCAGGAAAGAAATTTTTAACGAGTCGACAAAAATTCTATTTCGCATTTAAACCGTCGTTAACTATATTATCAGATAGATAAGAAGAACTGAGTCACTTCAGGAAATTTATCTGCTGATAAATTCTTTTCGTGCGCCGATTGCAATAAAAATTCCGAAGTTGAAAATTCGTTTGGGAACAAAAATTGTTGGAGGAAAAATGATTTATGAAAAGAAAAGAGCGTATGTCGATTAACTTGTATGAATAATTAATTCGCTGCGGCTACTTTGTGTCTCGTACCGAAAGGGTGTGAAATCGAGGTCGTTGATTATATTGGTCATTTCTTGGATAAAGAAAGAGTGTTCAGCATGAGAACGAAAAAGAAGAGTAATTTTTCTTCTCCCTTATCAACGGGGAAAGGGGTCAAGAACGATTTGTCCGACTCGGAGCAACAGCGCAAAAATGAAAAAAAGGGTGAGACTGTTCATTTTCCGATTTGTTATCATGATAAATTTGTATAATTTCTAAAATTATTTTTTAAATGATTATTTTTCAAATATAATTTTTTGTAGAATTGATCAATTGTTCGAAATTACTAAAAAAATGAACCAAAGAATTCTTTAAATTTATTAAAATATTAATATCAAAATATTTTTGGGCCTGCATTGCACAAATAATTCCAATATTCATTTTTCGATTATAATTTTTTTACCATAAATTTATGCTTCTAAAGTACAACTGTCAATGAAATAAGCTAAAAGTTTTTTTTATTCGCTACAATTTTTTTCAATGTCAAATTAACATTATTGGGCCTTGTTTTTTTGTTATTCTTATAGCAGAAACAGGTAATTTTAATAATCGATTTTACCAATAAATTAATAAATTTGAGGATTGATATTAGTGTTCGAAAGTTCAAATTTGATAAGATATCGTTCAGGGTCTTATGCTGAATATTTTAGAGTCTTTTTAAACAATGATCAATTAATGACGATTATTCCTCGAATTTTGTTTCATCAATTTGAATTTGGACAAAAATAGCTTACTTCGAGTGCTGAACTTGAATTCTATTAAATTTAATCTTGAGTGTGATAAATTAACATTTATTATGTGAGGTAAGCGTGAGAAAAAATTTCAAGATTCAATACTTGGAATGAATTTTTCATTGATTTTATACTGTGATAAATTTTCAATGAAATATTTTTTGAGCCGACTCATGAATCATTGTCTAATCTGGGGAAATTTTTTTAAATAGATTGGTGAATAACGTGCCAAAACTGTAAGGATTTTTCTGTATCGAAAAAAAAAATGAAAAAAACAAGGTCATAAATTCTTAAATTTTCAAAAAATAAATGAATTATCTCACTACGAAATATATTTTAGTGGCAATTTAAATATAAGAAAATAGAGAATAATTTTCCTATTAAATATTTACGAATACTCACGTTATACGAAAAGTGGATATGTTGGGAAATTACAAATCGAAAATGCTAAAATTTCAATTATGCCTTAAGTATTTATGAACAAAAAAATCATTTATGAAAAACTAACCATAAAATTGTTCAAGATCTAAGTATCGTCATTTCTCAAAATTTGAAAGTAAAAAAATTAATTTCAATAATTTTATTGTTTTTTCAAGAAGAAAATTATTTACACACCATTAACTACTATATATTTTTCAACAGCGACAAAATATTAAAAATATGTTATTTATTCAATCAGTAAATCGTCTTTTCACCCTTATCAAAAATTTTCAAGTACAAGAATTAATTTTGATAATTTTTTTTTTTAAAAGAAGAAGAGTACCTTATCAAATTTGTGTTTCCAAATATTTTATTTATTCGAAAAATGGAAATGAATGTTGGAATATTAGTTTAAAATGCGATATGCCGAGTGCGGGGGCAGCAGCTGAGTATGCAGCTCGTTAAATTGCAGTTGAGAGGTATTCGTTGGTGCGATACTATGTTAATGTAATTCGTAAGTGGGCTAAATAGGATGTCGCTGTGAGTGGGGTCAAACGTCAAACTCGGCAATTCTCCGTGGTCACTTTTTTTTCTCCTTCTCTCGAATACATCTCGTCATCTCTCTCGCACTTTTTTGCTTCCTCGATAGCTCTCGTTGCGACACACCGCGTTATCGCAGCGCGTTATCTCGAACGTGTCACGAAATGCGAATAAAAGCTTTTTTTTCAATCGGCACCTGCTGCCGATTCGAACTTGAGGAGCGGAACAACTCCCATTCGTCACGTAAAATTGCGACATTTTTTTCCGTAATAAAACACTCCATGAATGACTGAAAAGTGAAAAAAACATTTACACAACTGCAATATCTGAAATTGAAAAATTTATTGCATCGCTAAATTTATTGACAATTTGAGAATCTGAAAATATTTTTATAACAATTATTTTTGTTAGAAAAAAAAATCAGAAATTTTTAAATATTTTTTTTATTTAATTTATTTTTGTAAATAGTGAATAAAATAATGAACAAAAGAGATTGATTTTTTCATCTTTCGTGATAGTGACTTTAATGATAGTAATAATAATAATGATAATAATAACAGTATTAAAGTTGAAAGTCACGAGTAAATAGACGACGAGATTTATTTCCCAGATGAAAATAATGTACAATTAACAAATAATAAATAATCGTACGAAATTCGAGAGAATGACACACTGACATGAAATTCCGGCGTTAAAACGCGTGGGCAGATTAAGGAGGAAGAGACGTGATTGACTGGGATACTTGAGATTATTAACAGAAGCTTCATTCTTCATGACTCCAACAATACACGTATACACATAAGTATACAAAATCAACGTGTTAGCGCATACGTGCAGATCAGACCTGAGTTTACTGAATCTTCATTCCCGAGTGAATAATCAAGACATCATTTTTTTTCTTCACATTCGTTTTGAAATCATAACAGTTTTTAATTTTTTGTGTAAACAAATAAAACGGTAAATCATGCATGAAATGAAAAATAAAAAAAATTCATTAATTTTTTGACATTTTATTTTCGAGATTGTAATGTTTTATAAATTTTTTAAAATTCAAAAAATGAAATTATTAATATTTTGTGCATATGAAAATTCATCTTAATAAGCATCACGTCATCATATTTTTGAAAAAAAAATTGCTTCTTGAAAAAGGATCAGAACATACGTATTCAGAATTTAAAATAATAAAAACTGAATAAAGTTTTAACATAATTACGTACCGAGTTCTCAATGAGTCGAAACTGTGATTCAGAATATTATGAAAAATAACACTTGCATGAATGATACACAATATACAGATCGCCCGGTCTATAATATCAAAACCATCAGCATTTTCATTTTAAAATTTACATTAAACTTTCACAAAATTTCAAAAAATTTCCAATAATTTTATTCATTCAAAGTTTTTTTTACAAAACATACCAAAAATAATTAATTTATTCTGTAAAAAAATACAAAGTTTAAGTTACAAAAAATTATTACAAAAAAAACTTCTACCAAATATTATACGTCTTAAATAATATTAAAAACTCCAAAATGGAAATTCTGTGTTTTTATTTTCATTTCGAAATCCGTGAGTCTCGGAAGTCGGCTCTTCCGGGAGGCTATTAAGAAAAAATTCAATCCGCGATATGCAGGTGTCCGGAACATTCGCGTTTAAATGTCCGTGCGGTGTTATGCAGAGAGGATAATCGTCAGAATTCTCTGATGTAATAACGAGTATATAGCTTCGCACGAATGAAGAGTTCCAGCGTGATGTATTCATATATTCACGTATATTTATTCGTATCATGTATACATATATGTATACATACACGTATATACATATATATTAGGTGCGTGTGGATGAACGCCGTAACGTAGTCAAAAGCGTGACGTCGTGTGTACAAAATGTGACTAGTCTGATGTCACGTGATATTTATAAACTCCCTACGCTCGACAAACCGTTCGTTGCTGCTTTTCCTTCCTACGAAAACTTTCTGATAAACGAAAAACCTGTAAATATTATTTTCCTTATTTTTATCGAAATCAGCAAAAATCCTTGAAGGATCAAAAATCTCAGCTGGAAAAATTAAAATCGTCAAGAGTAATCTTTCTTATTTATAATCGCAGCATATTATTTTTAGATATGCTTACAAATCAGTTTTCATAAATTCGTATTAAATGTCACTTAAGTTTTGGAGCATGATATTTTTTTAGCTGATGTTAAAAAATTTGATACCTCGTGAAGCAATTGTGATGAAAAATTGAAAACGGCTATTGGTTTTATTTTTAATTGGATTGAACTGAATTGGATCATATTACATTTAAAAAATGATTTCCACATTTGGTGCCGTTTTTTTTATTTTTTAGTAGAATTTAGTATTTTTTTAGTAATATACTAATAACAGTAAAATTTAGTATTTTTTTAGTAATTTATTAATAATAGTAAAATTTAGTATTTTTTAGTAATTTACTAATAATAGTAAAATTTAGTATAAATTTAGTAGAATAGTTTAGAAGACACACATATTTGACAAAGAAATTATAGTACGAATGGCTATTGAATTAGGAAAAATTTAACTATACAACTATGCAAATGAAGAAATTTGGCAGAGAGCCTTCGATAAGAACTTCAAAGACTGTTATCACATTGTCCACAACATTATCACAAGATCACAAGTACCTGCGAAGTTTGGTATAATTAAAAGCGATCTTGTAAATGTGTGATTAGTAACGTAAACTGCCCTAATACCGTCTTTATCTAAATCCTACCAGCATACATTAATTTATCTATATATTTAGGCAGATTTTTGACGTCTGAAAGAAATTTCTAGATAGCACTGTTTACAGTAGGTGACTACATTCTGCAAAAATTCCCGAGTAAAATTCCTTAACTAAAGACGTATTTTCAAATTGGAATATAAATCAATTTTAAAAAAACTTAATTTTACGATTTTACGTAAAAATTCAAAAATTTTTTTTTTAATATTCAAATAATTTTGTCCTTTAATGTCCATGTGAAAAAAATTGCAACTATCCTGCGAGTTCCTCTTTAAATAACAGTAAACAATATCGCAAGTTGAGTGACACTGCACCCGTTAAACGATTGCATTATCGAGTCACAGACAATAATAACGTTCCCACCAGTAAATGTGATGAAAGCCAATGCTGTGAATTTATCTTCCTTTTTTTTTAAGTTAAAAGTTCATGTACCTCAATGGAAATCATGAAAGAGACATTTTCAAACGTGGCTGAGGATTAATTTTTTTTTTTTGAGAAAAAATCCGAGGAAATAAACGCGATGCAGCGATAGCCGAGGACGAAATAGCTTGAGGACACGCGAGGATTGTCAGGGTAACCACGCGTCTCCGCCACGCCCTCTAATTTATACAAACATACTCTTTTATTTCATGTGCGTGTACTCACAAAAACGAGAGCTCTCCGAGCGCGCAGACAAGCTCGTGGATATCCACTTTTGTCATCCGCATCAATCCAGCTCCAAATTTCCCCTCCTCGCAAATGTCACGTCGGAAATGCCAAGAGCGTGAAATCACACCGAAAAACTAATGGGTTCTCCATTCCATCAAAGAAAAATATTTTATGTTCAAAAAGAAAGAACTCAAAAAAATGTATTCAAAATAGAATTCTTAAACCATTTTTATGTAGTTAAAATATACTAATAATTAAAAATAGGGGATTAAAAAATTATTTACAAAAAGTTTAGTAAAATTATCATGAATAAAAGATAAGAATTAAAATTAAAATAATTTGGATTTATCACTTGATTAATTTTTTTATGACAAGTATTTGTCGTCCAAAAAGATTAAAATAAAATTTTTAAATGGGACTAATTTCATATTTATTAATTACGATTTTTTTTGCTTACAGTGAAAACGTTTTGCCAGTGCTGCAAGAAAAAATGCAGCGGACAAGTTCTACGCGTACAAGACAAATATTTTCACATTGGTTGCTTTAAATGTGCCCAATGTAACTCGAGTCTGGCCCAAGGTGGATTTTTTCCACGTGATGGTTCCTACTACTGTACCAAGGTGAGAAAAACATTTTTTCATTATCTTCAGGTATTTCAATGTCAAATGTTATTCCGAGGTTACAAAATAAGAATTTGATAAGAAATAAATGAATACATTAATAAGTATCATTTGGAGTTTATTTAGAATATTGAATATCTCTTATTTACAAAATATTTTTATGTAAAATCTTCAGAAAGTTTGCATTTTATGTAATAACTCAGAAACGGTCCAGTTTTATTTTTAAAAAAGTTCATAAATTTATTCTCCTGAAAAAAAACAATTATTTAACTTGACAATATAAATTTTATTTCAGTATTTATTTTTAATTTCTCATTTAATCATTAAACTTGGAAAATAAAACATTTGTCTGAAGTTAAATGTTTGACCTTCATTATAAAGATTTCATTTGATTCATTATAATTTAAAAATTGTAAAATAGCTTTTTCAAGTTCGATTACTTCTTTTATAACTTATAAATGAATCTGAATTTAGGATTATCGAGAACGCTGGGGAACCCGCTGTGCCGGTTGCGGTGAATACGTCGAGGGCGATGTCGTCACAGCCGGCGACAAGCACTCTTTTCATCCGAACTGTTTTCACTGCCAGAGGTGTAGGCAACCTCTTCTCGGTGAAGGGACAAAGGTCACATTGGTCCAAGGTTTGTACGATTCAAATAATTGTAATGACGCGCTTCATGAAACGGAGAATGAATTTATTTTTTAAAAGAAATTGAAGAAATACAATTTCATTCTTTTAATATCCGAAATTCACAATTTTTTTAGAATATTTTTCACAACAATAAAATTTACTCCATACAGAAAAAAACCGTCAAAAATTTTAGTAGAATTTATAAAACGACGTAATTTTCTATTAGTTTTTAATAATTTTTAAAATTCATATTTTTTTCAAATAATTGAATACATAAATATTTATAAAAAATGCTCTTTCTAAAATTAACTATATAAAATAATCTAAAATAATTAATTTTAGATAACTATCTAAAATTAATCATTTTTTATTTTAGATAATAATTAATTTTAGATAACTATCTAAAATTAATCATTTTTTATTTTAGATAATAATTAATTTTAGATAACTATCTAAAATCAATAATTTTTTTCAACAAATATTTTACACTCCAATAAAATTTGTTGCAGGTCAAGCACTCTGTCATCGTTGCGTCGGTATCCCGGTTCGCGAAGCCTCGACTCCGGTAGGGACGAATGATCATAATCGCGGAACAGCGGGAAACGCCGGTTCGACGGATCCCGGTGCATGCGCCGGTTGTGGTCTCAGATTGCAGGAGGGTCAGGCTCTCGTTGCGCTCGATCGTCAATGGCACGTATGGTGCTTCAAATGTCATACCTGTGACACCGTTCTGCATGGCGAGTACATGGGAAAGTACGTATTTTTCACCGACCCCTTCCATTTACATCCCGATACGGTATTTTACGATCAAACGTGCTTTCTAATTCCTGCATTCTTGCAATTACGACGAGATTGTAAAATAACACGAACAAGAACCGGGAAGAAAAATACGGAAAAAAATGAGCGCCTATCGTACTCTTGTAAAATTTAACTTTTTGTTCCGCGAGAAATTCCTCGTTAGTCGTAAATTTTATACTTATCGATGGAATAAATTCTATTCTACTAAATCTTGGATTTTATTGCACAATCCGAAAGTTCGCATCTTCGTTAATTCAGTTTTTCATTATTTTCCTTTCTATAATAACTTATCTCAATTAAATTGATTAATTAAATTAATTTACAATAAATGATGTATTATATTTTATTATATACTAAGTATAGAATTTTACAAATGAAATTTTTTCTCGATTACATTGTATGAATTCACAATGAAGATTACCATGAAACGTTAAAAAAATGTTTATACGATAAACAAATAAACTGATAGCATTTTTGTATATAAATTTACAGAGATGGAGTGCCTTACTGCGAGAAGGATTATCAGAAGCAGTTCGGCGTCAAATGCGCTTACTGCAGTCGTTACATAAGCGGCAAAGTATTACAAGCAGGTGAGAATCATCATTTTCATCCGACGTGCGCGCGATGCACAAAATGTGGAGATCCATTCGGCGACGGGGAGGAAATGTACCTTCAAGGCGCGGCGATATGGCATCCGCGATGCGGTCCAGGCCCAACAGGTCCGAACGGCATCGTGAACGGTCACGGACACGTGGCCGAGCCTCACACGCCGCAGCATCGTGAATCCGAGCGCATATCGAGCAGCGCTTCAGAGATGCAGGTGAAGTTTCCCTCTCAGGGAAAAAAAACGAAGAGGAGAAACGGAAAAAAATCTACTCTCCTGAAAAAAACTCGATTAACCTTCCAACGCAATGTTCTTCAAAATTCTCTCGTTATCATTCGATAGCATCGAAATTATCTCTGACTCAACTTTCTCAAGCCTCGAGAAAGCTGATACGAGATTTTATTAAGCCAAGAAAGTCTTACGTAGTGATAACAGAATTTATAGGTCAAATTAAAGCGGGAACTCGGGGTTAATCTAGTTGGTTTTGTCCTCTATACATAGAACACGTTTGACACATTTTATTTACGCCTCGTGAGTGCACGCTAATGAGTACGTTAATACGAGTTAATTGTATATATACGTCCATGTATGTGTGTGCGCGTGCGTGTGTACATATACGTATATATAAATATATATAAAATAGTTTAGGTATACTCGAAGATGGAGGATTCCATACAGAAAAACTCGTCGCCCATTCCTACCTCGTACATCCACCCCACGCTCTTCACCATCCGAAGTAAATTACTAATCATTTCTATATTTTTGAGTCCCACTCGACCCTCCATCGTTTATTTTCTTACTTAGTTACGCTTGATTAATTTTATTTGTAAATACCTGTATATAAATTTTTGTTTTTTTCGTATATTTATTTTATTTTATTTTATTTGTCGCACGATAATTGCGTGTAGTTTTCGATGCGATCACGCACACCAAGCCTGAACGGATCGATGTGCAGCCCTTACAGCAGCCTCAGTCGCAAGGTATGCCATTATCATTTGCCTCTTTTTTTTCATTTACGTTCGCTTCGAGATCATTTTCTTCATTTTCCACGTCGACGATCTTCTTCCCGATCAGTCCAAACGTTCTCACACAGACATCATACTACTTCTCTGTTTACAAATGATTGCGGCATAGAATTGTGTCATCGCATGATTTATTTTTTTCTCAGTATTATCCGGCGAGAACGGGAAGCCCCGGACTGATCTTGCGAGAGTACGGACGCGGGCCTGCCGAGGACGTGTCCAGAATTTACACGTACTCTTATCTCACTGAGACACCTAGTCAGGGATATCTTCGACGTCCTATTCAACCGTACGACAAACCACCGACGAGTCCACACTTTCATAGACCCAGTTGTGAGTTCAGAGGAAGAAAAATTGCATCAGCACAAAATTTTCATCGTTGAAACTCAATGAAATACTTTTTTCATCTCAACACTATTCGAACAATTTATTTTCGACTCTCGAGTTTTGTTTGGTACATCCCGAGGATCGTAATTTATTTTTTAGTGCTACTTTTTTGTAGCAGCACTTTTGCGAGAACTTGAATGACATAAGAAATAATTTAATGTACAATTTATTTTGTTTTTAAAATGTTTCTGAGAATATCAAGAAATCTGAAATAGTCATCACTATAAATAACTTCACGTTGCCTTTTTGCACATTCGTAAAAAAAAAAATTTTTTAAATATCAGGGATTTTTCATCAATGACGCGTTGCAACGTTAAAGTAAAAAAAAACATCTTGAGTATACCGAGTAATCGTTAATAAACAAAAAAAATTGAATAAGAGTGTTGAGTTTCAATAATGTATAAAAAAATTTCTTGCTCTCGAATAATTTAATAAAAATAAAAAATTCTTGAGCAGCTTCACGTTCGATAAGAAGCAGTGGAGGACGAAGCAGTCGTTCCGGCATGAGGGCTCTCGTCGACGCGCTCAGCGAAACGAGGCCGAAGTCTCCAGCAGCCGGAAGTCAAGTCGACAACGATGAGCCCATCGAGCTGGCCCATTATCCTGACGCGATGAAACGCCCGCCCGGTTCAAAACCACCGATCGAACGAGATGATTTCCCAGCACCTCCGTATCCCTATACCGATCCTGAGAGACGCAGACGGTGGTCCGACACTTATAAGGTGCCTAACGAATGTCCGAATTTCTACAAAATTGTAAATTCTAAAAATAACTGTATGTAAATTGTTTTTGAATACAGGGCGTACCTGAATCAGATGACGAGGACGAAGTCGACAACAAGGGATATATAAAGGAGGTCGAGCAGAAACTGAAAAAGGAGCACGAAGAATTGAGAAAAATCGACACGGGAATTGCTAAAGTATTTCTACAGGACAGGGAGAAGGATCGTGAGAATTTACGACACAGAGCTGCCAACGTGGATCCGAGGAATGCATCGAGAACGCCGTCAGCTGCGCGAGAACCGACCTACAGATTGCGTTACGAGAGTCCGGTTGGAGCTTGTGAGTTTTTTATGTTTACCAGGAACGACTCTACTAGACTTTTTAAGTTACCAGGAGTTACTCCTTTCGCAAGTGATAAATGTTATCTGGGTGTTAATCCCAGCTTCTTGAATTCCTTAATATAAATTTTTTTTGAAAACTCATTAGTATTGAAGGTCATATTAACGGTATTCAAAATGTAGTTCTTTCTCGACAATGCATTGCTGGATATTAAAAGAAAATATTTGTATAATGAACGAACATTTTTTTAGCTCCTTCGAGAAATATCGACCACGCACGACCTTGGGAGGACGAGGATGGAGTGAGTTATAAATCGAGTACAGGACCAAGTTACAACGGTGAGTTGGCACTGACTGAGAAAAATGAACGAAAAGGATAAATCTTAACTAAACACATTTAACACGATTTTATCTTCACTTTTATAGAGAGAATAATCACAGTTTATTTTCTCTTCATTTTAACACATGCGTATGTCTCATCTCATATACATGTCCACACGTTCGCACATAACACTAACAAGAGCCATCACTTCTACCGTTGAACCTCGAATGAAAATAGCGAGAGAAGTGTACTTCATTTTTTTGGTTTTTAATTACTTTCTCTTATTTTTTTCATTTATTTTCTTTTTTTCTTTTCGTCTTTTCGTTATCTTATTTCTAAAGAGATAGACCGATGCCGATGAGCGCACGTTTTTCCATCGTCAACGACGATTCTCCTGTCTAGTCGTGAGAGAACAATAGGTGAGAATAGTTCGGTACTCGCTCGTTGAGCAAGCGCGTTATAGCAAAGGCCTTGGCACTTGTTCACTATTTTTTTGTTCAAAATCACACGAATGATAAATGAAAGTTTGAACATTGAAGCTACGAAGATGAGTATTAGTTTTTATTCGAATCGACGATCGGTCAAAAGCCCGACAAAACTGACTGTCAAGTGACGAAACCAGGTGACGTATTCAGGCCTGTGCATGACTCTATCGGGTTTCTTTTCTCACTTGGGTATGCTCCGATTATATCGTCACAGTATAAAAGGATCAGAGATTCGTCGATAGAACTGAAGATACTATGAAAATAAATAATCTATGAAATAAATTCTTTACATTTACAAATAGAAATTTGTTCTGAATAATGAACTAAAAAATTTAAAATAATTCTGGGACAAAAATATTTTTCGATATAAACTCATTTAAATTTGAAAATATATTTTTAAATATTGTATTAAACTATTGATTTGATAAATATTAAAATATTGGTGACACATTTTTAAATATACAGCTTCATGTATTAAGAAATTACTAGTAAAATTTTCGAAAAAAATGTAGAGAGAAATAAATTTTCATTTTATTATTGTGACCATATAAATCTGAGCTTACTCAAAGTCGAGCTTTTTTGCGCTCACTGATAAAAAACTGAAAACACTGTTACACGTATCACAAGTAAAATAAATGAAATTAGGATCGACACCTGTCACGTCATTTTTTAAATGACATTAATCGTATCGCTTAGATTTTCGCATGACACGAAATCACTCTTCGATGCACCTCTCACCGCTGTCTCTTCCTCTAAAAATCTCAATTAAAATTTTATCGACACTCACACTCTCCGTCAATAAACTCTTCACTCGGATTTTCTGTGTCCACGAGGGCAACGTTGACAGAAGAAAAAATAATGTGAAAAAATGAAAATAATTTTTAAAAATTCTGATCCTTCTTTCAACGTCGCCAGCTATCAAAACACGAAAAAAAATATGACGCGTCATGATTAAAGTTTTTGAAAAATTGTAAAGAGGAAAATATTTTGAAAATTCCTGTCCTCGTTGCCTCGTATTTTCTCTATTTGTGTGTTTCTCTCTTTTTTGTTTCTTGTGTGTTTGTGTCGTGTCGTATTTGCGTGAGCCGGGAATGAAAATACAGCCGGGAGATCATCGACACGTTCTCCGGCTCCCAGAAACTATCCGCCCATTGGCAATCAGCGAGCCTTCACTCTACCAAACGCAACTAGGCATTATAATTCGGTGAGTTGTGGAGTTTAAATCCCACTCGCTTCTTACCCCGAAACAATTATGTCCGTACTTAAAAAAAATTATTTTAAAAAATTTTCATAAAAAAATTATCTAAATTTTTATAAAATATAATGCAATAAAAGACGATAAATAAAAAATATATTTTTTGAATATTAAAGACATTTTTGACTGATTATTTCGGGGTAAGATGCTCAATACAAAATCGTAGCTGCGCTGTAAATAAATTTAAAAAAAATAGAAAAAAAGGCTTTGCTAAGACGGATGCCGATTATTCGAAACGTGGAGGTAAATCGAGAAATCGAAAGACAGAGCGCGTTTGAGAACGAATAATAAAATAATAATAATAATAATCGTACGTGCAAAACGCATGATGAAAATTCGACGATAGGGGTTCGTGAATGATGGAAAAGCGGGCGAGATTTTTCACGGTCGATTTTCATCGAGAAGAGTTGGAAAGAAGTTTAATTTCTGATTTTTCTTGCTCGAAAAAAAAATGAAAAAAAAAATATATATATACATATAAATATAGCGAACGCTGGGCATTCGTATGGGATCGAAGGCACGCATAAAAAAAACCTAATTAGACGAAAAACTAATGAGTATTATCGATTGAAATTTGAAACCAGTTGTGAGCTCACTTCGGCACATCCCGAAGCCGGGATACGGTCTGGCACCGCGAAGTCACACCTTCTCCTCGACCGGGGGTTCCGTATCTGCTCTCCCTGTAAGTCTCGCCAAAAAAAAATGAAAAAAGAAGTTATGAAGAACAAAAAAAAATGCAAAGGAAAACGTTGCACCGCGTATCAACGAGAAAAATATGCACCGTGCTCTTGACGCTACGAATAATCATCCGAATTATTCATTTACGATTTATATTTAAAAAAAAAATCATTATCTGGCGCTTCCTATTATTTTTTCTGTGCATTGAAAAAATTCTTCTGACTCGTAGGGTGATTACTCGTTCAGCGGTATGGGCGACAAAACGCACAGCACCGATTTTTCTTCCGGCAAATCTGACAGTGAGTATCGACAGGAAAATTCCTTTTTTTATTTTCGTTTCTTTTTTTTTCGGTTTCAAAAAATTTATATAAGAAGAGAGTGTACCTATTGAGGTTTTTCTCCCATTTCCTTTTCTTTTGAAACGCTTACGTTTACTTCAGTTTTTTACAATTACTGAACGGTAGATATTAATCATGTAACTTTTTTACGCCTTTACGAATTTTTTTTTTCTTTCTCTTCTTCGTACCTGAAGCTCCCAATTTTTTTGAGTTCTTAAAAATTTCGATCACGTGTGCATGTCGCTGACGTGTTTCTAAAAAAGCCCAGAGAAAATTATTTATTTAATACTCAAGAAAAAAAAACGCAAAAATATTGAAGAAAAATTGTACACTTTGCAACTTTCAGTGTCAAAAATTTCACAATACTTTAAGTTTCCTTCAATTTGTATATTATTGCTTTCCATTTTAAAAACACCTGACCACGAATTATCAATTTATTAATTTCTAAAACACACGCACCTGCTGTGAATAATTTAAGGTGACAAAGATGAAAAAAATTTAATCTCTGTCTTGTAAAATACGGTTTGACCTTCATTTTTCTTCTTTCCTATTTTTTTCAAAAAAAAAAATCTTCAACGACAACGACAAATTTAGTATCAACGGGCAGCATCACGGATGTGGACCGGCGGGCACTGGTATGTACGACAACCGCCCCCTTCTACTCCCGGCGAATTAGCATGGTTTGTAGCCTGCTTTTGCATCTAAGTTTCCATCACCGACGCCCACATTACCAAACTAATAGCGCGTACCTGTTTTTTTGTTCTCGTTTTCATGTTTTGTGAATGTTTTGTTTTATTCCAAACCATTTACGAGCAAAGACTGTGAGACACGATTCATCAAATTTGTAAATAGAAAACGACAATTGAATATTTTGTAAAATTAATTTTTAACGAATCATTTTAGAAATAATGTAAAATTTTTTTAACGACACGTGGATCATTGTACAGCACCGATCACACAAGAGCACGCGATTCAAAATTAATGCATGGCTATACAATTTAAAAATGTTCATATTTTTTTCCAATTTGAAGAACAATTTATTTAATTGATATTAAATATTTTTAGAATATTTATTAATTGTACAAATTCGTGTTTATTCATCGATTCGGTATTTTTGTTGTCATATTTCGTCATAAATATTAGTCCGTTTTTAGAAATGGTTATTGATTACTATTCGCAAAAAAAAATTGCACGTTTTGAATTTAAAAAAACTTTGACGGTTGTGAAACAAGTTTCAGTTGCATGTTTTTAGTCTGGCACGTGTGTTATAGTGAGGCGATTTTTCGTTCGATTATTTATCATTTTTTGTTTCTAGTTGGATAGGGTGTTGGTACGGATGTAAATATTGTGATTTTGCTTTAGAATGACGGTGGAATTTTGCCATCGTCGACAACGTATACCGGAGGATTGGGCTCGGTCGTCGGAGGGAGTCACGGTCATCACGTCAGACGCTCACTGCCGGATATGGGTGCTGCGCCTACCGAACCACCCAAACTCTACCCTTATCATTTGTTAGTTATTACAAACTACCGGCTGCCTGCTGACGTCGATCGTTGCCATCTCGAGGTGAATATACATTTTTGAGAATTTCGATATCTTGCTGTGGAAGAAAAAGAAAAATTTTGATATAATAAAAAAATTAATATGATACGATAAGAAGTCATTATTTGTATTTATTATGATTTTTTCTACGATTTCATGGGGAAGGGGGAGCAGAATTTCCTATATTCCAAGGGTTTAGAATCTTTTGTTTTTTAATCACAATCAAAGGAAAGAAACAAAATTTTCAGCTGAAATAAAATTTTCATGAGAAAAAAAGTTTTTTAGCTGTCAAAATGGGGCACCTCTCCAAAAAGTACGAAGTTTTTTTTTTCATACTTTGTTTAGTTATTATTAGCTTTGACGTCTTATTTTAAGTAATTAATTGATGATTTATTTTAATTTTTGTTTAAATGTGTTTCATTACCAATGTTCTTTTTCGATCTGCTATGTTGATTGATTTTTTGATTTAATTCTTGTTTAAATGTCTTTTTAAATCACCAAATATAATGTTCTTAGCAAATAAAAGCCTATTTGATATTAAATTTTATGAAAATATGAAATATTGTAAATTTTCACCAAATTTTTGGGGTACCCCATTTTACCCCCCTGCCCTACGAATTATTGACAATTATGCAATATAAATAATTAATTTTTTTTTTCATTTGCAGCGTCATTTATCGGATGCCGAATTCGAAGCTATTCTACAGTGCACTCGGTCAGAATTTTATCGACTACCGCAGTGGCGTCGAAACGAAATCAAGAGACGAGCCCGTTTGTTTTAAAAAAAAGCGCGAGAAAGAGGAAAAGGAGAAGATAAAAAGAAAATTGTTACCGACAACTGCCGTTCGATATGTAATTTCGAGAGATGAAAAACCACGAATCCGGATTCACCGTGCTACGTATAATTATTCGGTGTATGTATGTGCGTGCGTGTGGTTACATTCCTCCGTTGATAACAGAAAAACGAGTAAAAAGTGAGAGACAGTGGTCGCTAGAGAATCATCAGCCTGCAGCACGCGAGCGTAAACAAAGAGCCAACACAAATAATAACACGGAACACGCGATTAATCGAAAAAAAACGTTGGTTGTAAGAGTTTCTCAATTACTCACAGATATTTGTCGAACTACATAGAAGTTTTAACCTATACAAGTATTTCAATGTTAGAGGACGAGCAACCATTTTTTTTCTTTTTTTTTTAATTTTATTTTTTAACAACGAAATTTTGCTTTTCGTAAGATCGGACGCTAGATCCGAATATTTCGATGTTAGAGAAAGAGAATTTTTTTTCTTTTTTTTTTCGAAGGAACTTCGCTTACCGAAAAGACGGACAGTAGACACGAGTCACTGCCATCATGAGCCCGTCTCAAACTTCTCTACCCCCTCTTCTACTTTTTCTCTTTTTAAAATTTCATAATCCATGAAGTCGCTTTTGGCAACTAGAAAGGTCGTTCACCCGTCTCGTGTAAATGCGCGCCTCTTCGCTGTTCTTCGCGCGTAATTTTACGAGAAACGGAGTATGAAAAACTTTAAGCAAACGGTCGAAGGGATTTGAAGATCAGAGTTTATAGAAAAAAATAATTGGAGAAATTGATTGTACAAAAAAAGCCCGTTCACCCGCGAGATTTCTGTCCTCCCTTTTTATCACGATGTTCATGCATTTGTCTCCTTTTCGCGGGTCCAAGGGTAATTTTTACCAAACGGTTTTTAGTCTAAGCGCATCGGTTGCATCCCTCCATCCTCTGTTTTTATTCGTCATTCGACACTGTTAATTTTTTTCTTCTTGTTTTTCTTTTTTATGCTATAAAATAGTTAAGGCTGCGTTATATCGAAAGGCGAGGAGTCTCCGCGATGCCGAGAAGCGAGAAAAAAAAACATAGTGAAAAGTGTTCAGGTTAAACGAAGGAGAGAAGATTCGCGTGCAAAGTCGTTGACGTTTGTCAAAACATTATATTGTTAAGAGTTCAGAAGATAAATGACCGAGGAGAAAAACGTTATAGCGATCGGAATAGAAAAGTGAAATGCTACCTTAGATCGAAGTCTTAAATGCCCCGAGGCTTAAAAAAGCAAAAAAAAAATGGATAAAAGTTTAAAAAGTTCAGCTATGCGAAATCGCTAGAATCGAAAATCTAAACGCTACGGTTTGTCCATCGGTTCGATTAATTATATTTTATCATAAGGAAAAAAAAATGGAAAATCTGGAGTGTGACGCGAGACGATTGTGCGTCTGGAGGAGAAATCCGCGTGTTTTTATCTCACGAACGGAAGAGTGTGCAACACTCTTGAAAAAGATGTGAAAGAAAAACGGAGAGAGGAAGCTCCGACGCTCTCAGATCTGAACTTTTATTATGTTTTTTTTCAATAGTCCGAAAACTCGCGAGATCAAGAGAGACTTGAAATAATCGGAGAATGATTTTTATCTTCTATGGTACGGAATACAATAGTTAATCGTAAGATGTCGAGTTTGTGACGAAGAAGCGAGAAGGTAGTCACTCGGAGACAGGAAGGATGAACTTTGCATTTTTTGTCTCCCGTTCCCCGTCCCCGCGTCCTCTTTCCCCCAGCTCCTTATTGTCCCAAAGTCATGTGCCTATCGATAAATGTCCATGCATAATAGACATTTAACACACTCTTTGCAAAAGATCGTTATACATAATATCGTATTGTACTATTGCAACATAGTATATAGGCGTCAAAGTCGCATAATGTAAATCCGTACGAGAGCGGAAGAAACGAAACGGAAAGCGAGAGAGAAAAAGAAATGAAACACGGTGAATTGGATGAAGTTTCGCGAAGTCCGTGTAAGGGTCTCGCGTGCATGAACGTGTTGCTTTGCACCGAAAACTTTTTATCTCCGCGAAACTGCAATCCGTTGGCAATATGGCAGAAATAAAAAGATAGAACTTTTTGTGAGCATGATAATGATTAAATTGATAGAAAATGAAATTCTTATTAACGATGAATTATTTTCTAGATTTGTCGGTCTCCGTTTTTTCGAACGATTTTTCATTTGAATATTGTTAATTCCCATGTACGCTTGCGATTTCGACGCGAAATCGATTGCGAGTCAACGCGAGATGCAAGAGACCCGCAACCGTTCGTATACATATAAATTTGTATGTATATAGGATTATATCGTCTCGCTGATTAGCGATTAAAAAACCGATGTCAAGGTTTCCGTTGTATAAAGCACACACCGCTTTTCGCTAGTCCATAAAATTCAATTATAAAATGCAAACGAAACAACAACAAAAAAAAATCATCAAAAATAACCATGTGAAAGAAAAAGAAAGATTCTAATTTCTTTTTACCTAGACCTCTTTAATTTTAGGTCGCCCTGACTTCCCTCTCGCGAAGTATGATGAACCCTTCGAGGACATTCGACAGCGGCTCGTAACGATCGTCAACGAGTTCAGCTCGCTCGCCAGCTCCGAGTAACAGCGGCGTCGTGTGAACGTGTCCTGCTTTTATTATTTTCGGATTTCCAACTTTTCCGATAACGTCCACAGCTTCGCCGACTCTCACTGATACCGGGAGAACCTGCGACGTTCAATTATAATAATTGAATTTTGAAAAAAATCACTTGGAGTGGAATTAGGATTAAAAACGTACAAGGAAGTTAAAATATAATTTTTGTCTAAATTACGAAGTTTACAATGTAGTATTTATTCCTTTCGTACAAACATATATAATACATTCCCCTCGCTATTGAAGGTTTTTTTAGACGTTAAAAAATTTAGGAGTACAAAAATATTGTTATTTTGAGACTAGTTTTCACCGCGTCAGTGCATTAACTTTGTTTGCATTTTGAAAATAATAAATCATAATTTTGAAAATTCCGAAAAATTTTTCAACTTAAAAAAATTTTCAATTTTAAGAAACTCGAAAAAATTTTGCGAATATTTTGAAAAAAATTGATTTTTGTGGATTTTTATAATTTTGAAGAAATCCGGATTTTGAAGATTTTCGTAAATCAAAAATAATTTTGAGAATTAAAAAAATTTTGTAATTACGAAGTTTATACATATTGAAAGTATGAATATTTATGAAAATTTTATTAGGTGTTTAATTTTTAAATTTTCTCTTTGTAACGTAAATTCACGTCAAAACGAAGACTACAGTCATCATCTTCACGAATTTTACGTTACAATTAATATTATATTCACGATAATTCGATCAATTGTGTACCTGCAAATTTGTGTCGAGCGTCACGAGCCATCTTGGCTCCATCGCGATCGCGAGACAATAGAGCAAGTAATGCGATTTTCCGAGAATGAGGTTCTTGCAATCGAGGCACGATACCAGTACGACCATCAGCGCCGCAAGAGCGGTGTAGTCGAGAACTTTGCCGTCATACCGTAGCGGACACAGCGACAATGTTCCCTGATGGATTTTTTTATTTTTTACTCGAAAAAATTCTTCCATCGGTTTCAAAGTTATATTAAACGAAACTCAGAGATTCTCAAGACTCTTTTAATCATTAATTGTTCAATTATTAGAAAAAATTCAATTAAAATGGAACTTTCGAAAAAAGTGACGAAAAATTCGATTTGCAAAAACACATGAATCGCTTCACGTGATCTCCCGAGGGTTAAGTTATGTAAAATATACACAACACAATCCTATATTTACAATATCTTATAAAAAATACAAAAATCTCTCATAATGAGTAAATATAGATTATCAGAATATAAATGCCACTTGTTTTTTTTCCGTACTTTGCCAAGGTGAACCAATCCTTCAGAAATTCTGACGAGAAACAAATTGGCGGGATCTTTAGCGTGGTAGGCAGCCAAGTGTCGAAGCATCGTCGCAAGACGCGCATTGTTTGTACCGGCTCCGACGAGTCCTAATGATAAAATTGCGTTGTGCACGACTTCCGGATCGTTGTCGTGACTGTATTTGTTTAGTATGTCGACCAGCGAGCCTTCGGGATTCGAGAGTGAGGACAGAGCTGTCGCAAGTGGAACAGCCCGTCTCGAGGCCGACGATCCGTATCTCGCGAGTTGGCCGAAAATTCGTGCATTCTCCTTCCCCTCGCCGAGCGAAACGACCGACACACCGAGTGCTGCGATCGCTTGTGCCGGCCCTATTTCTCTATTGAGGAAAGGTGAGTAGTTCTGTCTGTATATTTTGTTTTATTTGTATTTTTTGCTTTGAAATTTCGTAAATTTTCAGAACAGTTCCTCGAACTCTGATTCGGACGGGAGTTGAGGGAAGTTCTTTATATATCCACCTGTTAACGTTTTATGTCGATAACCTCCCGCAGATATTAGAGCAATCACGATCACGTGACCACCCCAATTCCGTAGGACTCGGATTTTTCTCTCAAAATCGAATAATTAAACGTGAAAAAATTAGAGCACATTCCTCTCGGCCCCAAGAATTGTCCTCTGGTCCAAATTTTCATGGGAATTTACTCATTGATTAATAAAAGAATGAACAAAGGTCGGAAAACAGCTTTCTCGCGGGAGACCCGCCCGTTGTTTTTTTTTTATTAATTAATACGTGAAATCTCATGAAAATTTGAACCAGAGGCAAATTCTTGGGATCGAATGGAATATACTGTAATTTTTTCAAGTTTAATTATTCGATTTTGAGAGAGAAATCCGGGACCTACGAAATCTAGTAATTTTTAGGGTTGTGAGTGGTCTGAGCAATCACAGTCACGTGACCACCCAGATTTCGTAGGACTCGGATTTTTCTCTCAAAATCGAATAATTAAACTTGAAAAAATTACAGTATATTCCTCTCGACCCCAAGAATTGTCCTCTGGTCCAAATTTTCATGACAATTTACGTATTAATTAATAAAAAAATAAACAAACAACGGGCGCATCTCCCGCTAAAAAGCTGTTGTCCGATCTTTATTTTTTATTGATCAATAAGCTAATTCTCATGAAAATTTGGACCAGAGACGAATTTTGGGATCGAAAGGAATATACTGTAATTTTTCCAAGTTTAATTATTCGATTTTGAGAGAGAAATCCGAGTCCTACGAAATCTAGTAACTTTGAGGGTTGTGATCGCTCTTTTTTATAGGGAAAAAATTGTCTCGTTCGTCACCGAAACACAAACTGAATACTCTCAGAAAATCATGTTTATAATTTACGAAACTGGACAAGCAAAATGAATATTGTGTGTACTTTTTTAAAATTCTCAAAAGTACAATATTTTGTACATTCTGTATCTTTTGTTCGTACTTGCACGTATTACGAGAGTTGTCGACCGTGGATGGTGACATTGTCTCGCTTCGTGCTTTCTTCGCCATGTTCGAACTGTCGTCGTGATTCTGCGAAGCGGAATTAACACGCAGTAACGTTTCGTTGGACGTGGTGGAAGAATTTATTCCATCGGATGAGGACCCCGTACAGATGTGCAAAAGTTCTTGAACTATGAGTACATCACCGGTACCCGCGTAAGAGCAAACTTGCAGCATCGTTTGCGCCGCGAGCTTGCAAGGCTCGGGCAAAACTTCCAACGCGGTTGACAAAGTTTCGATCGCGTCCCGACGACCCATGTAGATTATACCGAGGCTCAGAGGTAAAAATCTTTTACAAATATACATGAGAATTATTATTATTTTTTATTTGTATTATTCATCCGACTCTCACAATTTAGGCGAAAAATCTTTTTGGAAATTTATCGTATTTGATCGATGCAGTCAAATTCAAAAAATTAATTTTTATAAAGTTAATTTGTAAGTATTGTATTCATCATTTAATCTTATAGCAAAATATTAAATTAATAATAAATTTAAAAAATTTTTTTAAGGGGTTACATCTAGTCGACGTCCGAAAAAAACAAGTTTTTGTGAATTTTTTTTTGGGGAAACGACTGCAGGTTTCGCTCTGCCTTTGGCTTCATAGTGAAAGGTATATTTTTAACTATGTTTCATAATTTTTTTATTATAAACCCTTCAAAGGTTTACGTCTAGTCAGAATTTTTTCGAAACAACT
>JAPYYX010001447.1:0-27291 GCA_030522605.1 Cremastinae sp. B BG-2022a | reverse complement strand
TACAGTTAAAAAAAGAACGGCGCTGTGGTCCAATTTTTGATAAAATATAAATTCACGTATTAATTAGTAAATATGTTATTTCCGAAATCGAGTAACTTTTGTTTTCGATTGCTCTTAAACCATTACCATCGATATCAGGGGATTGAATCTTGAGTATCGTCAAGAGCTTCAAGAAATAGTATATTGTGTGACTGGCATAATTTTTTTTCACCAAAAAACCAAAAAAAAATTTTTTTTATGTGACCACATCATATTACACATTATTTGACCGAAAAAAAAATTTGTTTTTTCGAATTTTTTTTTTGGTCAAATTATGTGTAATACGATGTAATCACATAATATTTTTTAATAAAATTTTTTTTTCAGTCAAATAATGTGTAATATTATGTGATTACATACACATTATTTGACTGAAAAAAAAAATTTTTTTTTTGACCAAATTTTTGAGGGGGGCCGTCGTGCCCCGCGGGGGCCGTCGTGCCCCACCCTCCCCTATGCTGTTTTTTTGTAGATTAATTTTATATAAGAAAAATTAATACTTGAAGTTATTTGTATAACAGTGATTATTTTTTTATAAATTTTTATATTGTTTAACAAAAAACACAAATAAAAAAAAAATTTTCACATAAAAATGACGATTTGTAATGAAAAAAATCATTTTCGAGTTTATATTCGTCTTTGAATATTCGTCTTTGAACAAAGAAGGAACGTGCGCACATTTTTCTTTCGTCCTCGTTTACTCTCTTTCTTGGGCTCAAGTCGAACACATCACACTTTTTTGCTCTCTTGCACCTTTCACGTACGCGCATTTTACTTGGAAAATAAAGCACATTAAGCTGTGCACAATTTACATTTTTTCAATTTTTTTAGATCCACCGAAAGTAAAATTGTTATTATATTGATTGGCGATTTATAAAATAAATTTATATTTTGATTAATTCGTTGTTATTTTAATTCAAATTAATTAATTTCATATAGAAAAAATAATAATTGAAGTTATTTGTATAACAGTGATTTTTATATAAATTTTTACGTTGTTTAACAAAAAAAACAAATAAAAAAGATTTTTTCCATAAAAATCATGATTTGTAATAAAAAAAATCATTTCCGAGTTTATATTCGTCTTTGAATGATTAAAAGCACTTCTGCTCCGCCTTTTACAATCTTTTCCACTCTTGTATCATTATCTTAGAGCTCCATTCGAGTATTGCCACCCTCGAGCTCATTCCAGCAATAATAGAACGTAAACGTCTGATCTCCCATGCGAGCATCTCCTGCGTACTTGAGTGAGCTAGCTTTTCTACAATTTACGAGTCGCACCGACGAAAACTCTCAACACACGGAGTGCGAGAGCGGAGAAAAAAAGGACGTGGGATAAATGGTCGTTTATCCTTCTTTCAATTTTTCAGAGTAGTTCGGCATGTATTCTCTCCCCGCAGGGAGTGGATTAAATTCAATCTCCTGCGCGTTTGCGACAAGAAAAGACGAGGAAATGGTACGAATCGATTCGAGATAAATTATAACAATGCACAGCTGTCAATTATTCGCAATTCGCACCAACGATTTTCGTGCCGGGGAGTGAAATTCAGGAGGAAGCGAATGACGCGAAAATTTCAATCGTCCCGAAGTTAATGAGCGAGAAAAACAGAGGGACGCTCGGATGAGATGTCACAATCGTGATGCAGGATGTTAAACGATCTGAGAAATGAGAGAAACGATCGTAATGGAAAGTTGAAAAAATAAACAAACAATCCTTACACCGTCATTATGTCGAAGAGAATTAAATTGCTTTTATATAAAGACGGAGCGAGAGTTTTCCCATCGCGCGCGGAGTTCCTTTTTTTTATTTCTCGCTCCGTCCTCGTGATAAGAACTTTTATTCCTTTATTATGTTAGAATAAAACGTCGTGCTCGAGAGCCGTCGGAGATGAAAAATATCAGGAACGGTGCTATGAGAAAGATAAAAAGTGAAGATGAGATATGGCCAGACTCGAAGACGATATAAAAAGATTTAAAAAAAAGCTCGTTCGAAAAATTCTTCTCTCTTATCCGTTTGTTATCGTAAAAATCACACTGAACATTTTTATACGGTGGAAATATCATTTTCGTTCTTTTTCCATTATTATTTCCAATAAAAAAAAGCTCGTTCGAAAAATGCTTGGTAGACGTGTACATCTGTTCGTATAAAAATTAAACCAAACTGAACGACCTTGTTCATTGAGGTTTACGTCAAATTTATTAAAAAAATTTTAACAAAAGATTATTCCAAATGACGAAAGCTCGTTTGAAAAATTCTTTGAAAAGCTTGGAAGCGAATTTTTCACGCCTAAAATATTTTCAAAGTCGCTTTAAACAAATTATGTCGAAGAATTTATAAAAACTTTAAATGAAGTGCTTTCGAATGAGCTCTAAGAAAAGCAACGAAATAAGATTATAATTCCATTAATTCTGGAAAATGTGTTTTCGACAGGTCTATCGTGTGGGCATAATGACGGTTTCTTTGCGGTTTTTCCGCGCGTGATGAGAAAATACACGAAAAAACGGAAACAAGGAGGAAAAAGAGAGTAGAAAAAAAAATAAATCGCCGGGGTCTCGGGAGTTCTGCGGGCTTTTCCTTCGGGGAGGAAGAGAAAAAGAGAAGGGTAAAGAAGAGCTCGCGATAAAAGCTGCGGAATAAAATTCAATGAAGCGACGAGTGAGCATGGAGGAGAAAAGAAAGGCATTCCGGGATTGGTAGCGCGTTGCAACCGGTTTTTCATGGGCCACAACGTATTATTACATATTGCTGGAGCGTTCTGCACGAGCAAGAATGACATCGTTCTCTCTCGTGAGACGAAAAAAGGAAATAAAAAAAATAAAATAAAAAAAATCTCGCGATGTAAAAAACGATTACAAAGTATTTTTCTGATAGTCGTCTCCAGGGATTTACAGGCTCTCTCTCTCTCTCTCTCTCATCTATCCAACTTTTTCCCTTTTTTCATCATCAGGATGACAAGACCGTCGTCTCGATAATGCACGATCTATTATTACACGGGACAATGCAATGAAAAAGCCTGTTCCAACGCTCCAGGATCGTCCGGAATTTTTCGCACACCCGGAAAGGTATATCCGAGAGAAAATCGAAGGACTCTTTTTCTACGTAAGGACCCTGGATCGTTATTATACCCATGGTGCCATCTACGAGTGCTGTGGAATTTCCGATATATATAGCGCATAAGAATTTCCGTTATGTGAATTCTCATCGACCATCTTCATAATCTCATGAAATTTCAATTTTCATCATTTCACGGGCTTATAACGCACACGTCGCGGAAATATATAAGTTTTACCAAAATACGCTGCGACACGATTCAATTAAACAGTTCACTGAATCCGACGTTAATACTTGAAAAAATTCTATACCTATACGGCGATGATCTAATTTTTCAACGAGAGCTTATAACATTGTGAAAATAAGCAGAAAATTATAATCCCTCAAAGTTTCGCTTCGAAAAATATATTCGAGTGTTGAAAATATCCAAAAAATTAAAAAATTGTATTTATTCGTATTAAATTCATTATGAATTATAATTCCACGTGGGATTTTCTCTTCATTTTCGTTTTTGTAAAAAAAGTGCAAAGCCCATTGTCAGTGAGTATTAAGAATTAAATAAAATTATCGTAATTTCTAGTAAAATCTTATTTTCAGACGAGTAATACTACTCAGCAGATAAAAATACAGACAAGGTCGAGCAATGAAACTCCGATTAATGTGATGAAGGATTCTGTGTTGGGTATTTCTAGAATGTCGTGTTTCGTACGAACCCGTTGGGAGTCGTTCGCGAGACAAGTTTTATTCAAGAGCTCAATTATTAATGAACAATATATGACGAGGAGAAGAGTGAAGATGGGTCTGAGGAACTCTTCCGGTACGATAACCGTATACGAAACTCGCTGAATTATTAAAATACCTTTAATTCGTAAAGCGAATAATCCACGTGGGAAGAAAATTTACCGACCTCAGAAAATCATTTAGGAATTAATATAAAATATTCCATCTCGCACGGTCATATTTGTAATTAACATAAAATCATCTCTGTATTCATCCTTTTCTCATGAAAAAGCTCACAATTTTCATAGAATTAAAGTTGACAAAAAAATTTTCAGCTCGGTCGTACGATCTCGGACTTTTTTGTGGATTCACTATTTGCATACCATTACCAGTTACTTCGCGTATTTTTATTAAGTAAAAAAGCATATTTCGAGGGATTATTATTTCTGTAATAACAGTAAGTGTAAATCAACATTTGTTCTCTACTCGTTCCTTTCTACAGTGTGTTTAAAATCCGCAGGGAGAGCAAGAAAGAGAGAGGGAAAAAGTGCGATCAGCTCGATTTTCAACACTGTATATCATCCTTCGAATCGATATCAATTCGGTTCAATTATTCGAGAGAAATGGCGAATGGGGAGGGAGAAATCAATCATTATTTTACAGTATCTGGCCTTCTTTACCCTAGATAAAAAATGTATTATAGACGCTCGCTCGGGGAGCATTGTAGTGAAGAATACAATTTTCCCTGCTGGATAGAGGAAGGAGGGAGAGGCAGAAAGGAACTTATCATTTATGAAATATTGATTAGAATGGCGGGTGCGTAGATTAAACTCGTGGTTGTGCATAATAAATAGCTCTTGTACTTTTATTCATACAGCCGTAAATACGTGCATGTTGTATGTGGATCCACACCCTATTTATACGATCCTTTCCATTCACTTCGTTATGTATTCGTCGTTAACAAAACCACAATATTCATTCAACATTACAAATTCTATAAATCCGCGATAATGCTTTTCATCGTGCATTGTCGAATATTCAAATAAAAACGCTGGGTATATTTTTCAAATTCACTAAAAACGCGAAAAAAATTTATTATTCAATTATTTCGAAATTATTATTAATATAAATACAATTTTTTTTAAACTGATTAGCGCGTTATTGCATAATTCTAAATTTTGTTAAAAGTGAAAAGATGTTTGTATTTTTCGAAAAAAAGCACGATACAGGTTCCGATGTTCGTCGAGATATTTTTTTTTCCTTTTTTTAGTGAGCATGACTCGCGTATCGAGGTAAAGGGATGCTTATTCACGAAACTTTTTGCTTACTCAGTACCTGAGAGCAGGCAGCAGAGTAAGTGTACCAAACACAGGGATAAACTTGCCAAAGCATCGACGATACTATTGATTCTGTCCGGGGATGCGCCAGTGAACGTGAGATAGGTGAGAATCGTACGAAAGTGAGGGCTTGTAAAAAATACAGAGGGTGCGAGTCTAGGTCAGACTTCATTTCCGTATATTTTTTTTTATCTACGGGAACAATTAAGAAAAAACGACATTTGACGTTTATTCATTGAATGCATTTTTCAGGTAAAAAAATTTATAAAATTGTTTAAATTTTTCAAAAATTATTTTCGTAATCGTTTATATGAATTTTGTAATGTTTCTTTTAGAGACGTTAATGATAATTGTTCTAGTCAATTGAGTGTGGAGACCATTAATCAAATAATATTAATGACGATCAGTTAATAAGCTGCAAGAAGTCGTATTTCATGAATGAAAGTTCACTATGATGTTAATCTTTGTGTATTTATGTGGCTGCAATAACACGCGTGTAATCACGAGGATTCATTATCCGGTGAGCTTTTCTTCGTTGGAGAACTCGAATCCAATTGCTATTCACATAATTATTATCGTTGAGAGTGTACAATGAATATTCCCAGGATTTATCGACCTCAGGGAAATTGCAAATGGTTAAATTCAGTTCAGAAATCGCAAGGAGAATCCCTGGTGCATTCTCTGTATCTTTTGCATCAGAGCAAACTTTTTACAAAGATATCATAAATCAAAATATCAATACAATTTTTGGGGTTACATAATTTTTTGACGTCTCGTGAAAAAGACGCAAATATTTTTATGATAAATCATTTGAACCTTTTCTAACCTCATTGGGAGAATAAGTTTTTATTTAAAATTTTTTTCTATGTTATTGAAAAGTCACGAGAGAGGAAAAATTTCTCAAATCGATAAAATTTTACCGTCCGTCGCTGTAATTACGTGTTTTTAAATGCATGATCCTTCAACCGAAGTCACACAGGAATGAAAAACAAAAAATCTTCCCGTCTCTGAAAAGCTGATGGAAAAACTTTGGAACGTGATTTTTTTCTATCCCTCGTAAAAAAATTCTCTTTCATTCCGCCAGCTTTTCACGGAATCACGGCTCTCTTTGTTCGCTCGGCTGGGAATGAAAGCCAGTCGAATTCACGTCTGGTTTCACTTGGCATCGACTATAGCGAATAAAAAGAGCGCAATGTCAAGTCAACAAGCCGTTTTACGTTTGACGGGAAATTTTTGTTTCCCTCGTGTAAATTCGAAGCCCACTTTAGGGAAATACAGTGCGATGGATAATTAAGTTCTTGAAATCCGAACGGAAAGTTTATTTCGAAATGGCTGACGAATTAAAAGTGAACGAGAATGTTCCGACTGCCGAAGGAACGAGCGATGACAACTCTGTTGCGAAGAAGACAGTTAGCCTCAAAATTACTGCTGAAGATTCTCAAACGCGACCTCCGGATAAATTCCAGCCAGGAATATCAACTTCAGAGCGTGAGATTGACAATCCAGTTTCAGTGTCGCGCATTATCGATGACAAACCGAGCCATGAGAAAACTCAACCAACAAAAATTCCTCCTCGCAGGAAGCCACGAAGCGTTTGTCGATCTCATTCCCGAGATCCGATGAAGTGTCAAAAAAGTATCCGAGAAATAATTGGGAAACACGAGACGAGAAACGAAGAGCTGGAGCAGCTGGAAGGAGACATGCGAGAACGTTTGGAGATGCTGGAGTGCTCAATGCCCGCGGTTATGGTTTGGAACGTTCTGAGGATGTCCCAGGGAGCCTCGCCTTCCGAAATTCGGGATTTGATGGAAAAACAGTTGCAACGGATGCAAGCGGTAGGAAATGCGAGTGTAGCGAGCACACCGAGCCAGCATTATGACCATCGAGTTCGAGAGATCGAGGCGGAGAGAAAGGAGGCGTTAAGACGAGCCGAGGAGGCTCGCGTCCTTCTGATGAACAAAGAAGCTATGGTCATGGATCGCCAGAAACAACTCGAAGAAGCAAAAAAGTGTAATCAGGAAAAAAAAGAGCGAATGGAAAAACTCAATTCAGAAGTCGCGGAGCTCAGGGAGGCTCTGAGAAAAAAAGCTTTAGAGGGCGATGGTTCTTGTCAGGTAGGAGAATGCGGTGAGATTCGTTGCAAGGAGAAACTACTGGATGATATTGGGAGTCTCAGCTCGATACGGTCGACGGATCTCGAGTGTTTCGCGAGACTTCAAGAACTGGCTGAGTCCGAGGTCTGCATGAAGCGCCAGATAAGTGAACTTGAAAGACGAGAGGACGCGTACATGAGGACTCTTCAACAGGCGGAGGAAATGTGGTCCAAAATGGGAGGTGAAACACCGGGTAACCTTGCGGAGTTGCAAGAACAGCTGAACATAAAAACCACTGCGAATAAACATCTGGCTGACCGGATATGCGAGTTGGAAGATGAATTGGAGAAGACGAAGAAAAAGTTGAGAAACTGCAGCGACGATTTGAAGCAATTCAAAGACAAAACTTTCGTTGATGCTGAAGTCGGTTTCAAGGATGATGTAGCAACGGTTACAGATCGAGGCACCTCAGCTAGTGTTCCAACAGTTCCCAAACGTACAGGAACGTCAGTGCCAACGTTCGATGTGGACACGATGGTACGTCCGGAAACAGTTGATAAGGAATCGACCATTGTACCGGAATCTAGTGAAAAGGCTGTCATCGTGGGCCCGAAGACGTTCGACACGGAAAGTGAAGCAATTGCGGAGACGGTGGAGCGAGAAATCGACGCGCCTCGCGAGCTTGTCGTCGACACCGCTGTTGGAGATCCGAGAATTCAAGACCCGGAGGATTTTGTGAGTCTTGAGAAACCTAGATATCGTTCTACGTTGCAAATAGATATCCCGTACGAGAAATCAATACCATATGAGCTGAAAGACTCTACTTTCGATGAAGGCTATCCACTCGGCGTCTCCAGGGATATGGTAGAAAGTTCAACGGCAACGGAAAGCGCACCGGAACGTGTCGTGACTACCGATGCAAGAGTTCAGGCTACAGCGCAAACCATGGAAAGACCGGTTGGTGGAAGCAGACCCCAGGATATAGCAGAGATAAGTCGTGAAATCGAATCCCCTTCAAAGCGTGAGATTAAACCAGTGAAGGACTCATCAGCAGTAGCTGTAGAAGCGAAATCATCTCCAACACTTGACAAGATACCAACGACTGATGCAAGAGTCCAGGCCACGGTGGAAACTGTGGAACAACCAGTTGGACCGAGTAATCATCAAGATAGGATAGAGATAAGCCGCGACATCGAATCCCTCCCCCAAAAGGACAAGATGCCAATTACCGATGCGAAAGTTCAAGCCACGGTGGTAACTGCGGAGCAATCTGTTGGCGATAGTGAGCTTCGAGACAGGGTAGAAATGAGACATGAGGTCGAATCTCTTGAAAAAAGACCAATTTTGCCAACAACTACGGACACCACTCCAGGTACGAGGAAATCTATCGAACGTGTACATGTTGATGATGTTAGATTAACTCCAGAAATTGGACAGGAGACTCAGGAGCCTAAATCGGGGAAAGATGATTCTAAACGAAAAGATGATATTTCATCAATAACTATTACGAAGGACGACAGATCAGAAAAAAGATCTGAACAAAATTCAGATCCGAAAGATTCAGAAGTAACTACGCCTGGAAAACAATCCGTTGCAAAAATAACTGCGCCTGGAAAACCATCCGTTGCGAAAATAACTGCGCCTGGAAAACCATCAGTTGCAAAAATCACTAACGAAGAGAAAAAGGTGACTTTAAACGCTGAAGACGACCAGTTGCCTTCTCAGCAGAAGGTCACGCAAACGGAAGCGCGTACGGAAAAAGAACCGCGTTTATCAGTGCCTCAAGCTTCCAAAGAAACAACTTTCGAAGCAGAACGAAGAGTTATCGATCCTGCGGGCACAGCCGGGGAAGAACAAAGACCCGCCGTCTCGTCCAGGAAGGAAGAAAAGGTTCGCCAAGTTGAGGACGATAAAACTTTGTCATCGGAACCCGAAGCAACCAACGATAAGTCTGTAATTAAGGAAGAAAAACCAGCAGTTAAGTTTCCTGAATTTGTCGACCAGAGGGTTCCACCGCAGAGAGAAGCCCCAGACAGGGAGACAGTTCCCAAAGATGATAGAGGAGATACGGATGTGCGAAAAGAGGCAGACAAAACTCCCGATACGAAAACGGACTTGGCCAAAGCTCCTGTAGACAGAAGCAAGTCAAAGGAAAAGGAAATTGATGAACCTAAAGTCCACAAAGAAAAAATTAGTGCACGAGAGCCACTTAGGGAAGAACCTAAACCAACCGAGTCGAGTGATCATCGTATTGTCAGTCCAGCAGAGTCAAAAGTTGATGAAATTGAAGTTCATGGAATGGAATATAGAGAGGACAATATGGATCCACCGCAAGAAAAAACCCCCCTCGCTCTTGAACACATCGAATCTGAGGACGAAGACGATATACCCGAAGCTTGGAAGGATTGGAACTGGGACGAAGGTTGTCCACCGGATTTTAAGTGTGGTGTGGTAGATGCTTCGATTGTTTCGGGCAGTAAACAGCCCCGTGAGGTGGAATCCAATGTTCAAAAGAAACCCGAGAGAAAGCGATCGATAACCAAATCTCCGGACATAGGAAAGGTTACTGAAACTACTTCGGAAAGAGAAAAAGTAGTACTGACTCGAGAAGAACTACGAAATTGGTACAATACTGTCAATAGCGTACATCATATACTTTCGGTAAGTGTAATTAACTTATTATCTTATACTATTTGATATCTCACTTCTAAAAACCTACGAATTAGTTTAGATTATATTTCTAATTCTTTAGCGATGTATAAGTTGCAAAGAAGGATCCGATGCTACCGCCCAATTAATGGGAAAAATGAATAATCATCTTTGGGTAAGACTACGGTGAATTAAGATAGTGAACGTTTCAAGGTCATAATATTTGTGAACTCAGAGGCTTCCGCTTTAGATGATGGCTCTTGCAGATGAGACCGATCCGATGACCGAATACGAGTTGGAGGAGCAATCGTTGCCTCGTTTCGAAGATTTGGAAAAAAGATTAGCGAATACGATTAAACAAGAGCCTGGCATAAAAAAGGAACCAGCTGAATCCAAAAGGAAATTAAAACGGGAAATCAGCGGGGAAACCGACGAGGATGAACAATTCTTCGACCCGATATCCGAAGAATTCAAAGTAGAAGTTCAACCTTCGAAAACTTTAATGGATCCAGTTGATAAAAAGATTGAAGGTATGGCGGGACCATCGATCAAGGAGACAAAGCCTCAAATCCGGATAAAAGCGGAAACGCACAAATCCCAACCAATACCGTTCAATACAGAGCCAAAAGTTTTGTCTTCGTTGGGTGTTATCTCGGCCGCAACACCTACAACTGGCTTAATATTACAAACAAGGAGGGAAGAAACTCTTCCAATCAGAAACAGGATTCAGGATGAGATTGAGAAATCTCTCGCGGAAATCGTTCAGGCACAGCTTCCTCCAGGCTTGGAAGTGACTAAACCACCGGAAAAGATAATCAGCATGGGAAAATTGACACACAGAATCGAAGGAAAAGGAAAAACCCCCGAATCAATGGAACCTTGTTGCCCTTCCTCGTGCATTTGTCCAGTAAGCTTCAATCATATAAAATCTACCATTCAACTAATAATCCACGTTAATGTCTAGTTGCTGGTTTTGATAGATTGATGATTTTGTTTTATAAGAAACAAATCAGCGAAAATCGGGTGCTATCGTTAATGTATTTTTAGTGCAAATTCAATCAACGATAAAGTATCAATCCAATCGTTTCAAAGCGAATTTCACTATGATTCACTGTTACAGAAAATACCAATGAAAAGAGAGCAGAATACAGATCGGTCGCAAACATTGCCAGAGATGCCAAGGACCCTCGACAGAATAAAGTTAAGAGCGATTACGGAAAGTACAAGGCGTTCGCCGGATGTGGTGATGTGGCGGCGACCATTGATCTGGTCCAGACGGCGAAAAGATAAATCCACGGTAACAAGCGTCTGTGCCGACACACAGACGGAGAGGCCGACCGTCCGTGAGAGAGTAACGCAGCGAATAGTCGAGCGGAAGGACGATTGTACGTGTTCTGGCGTTGAGCCAAAAAGGGGTGAGTTTGCGGGCTCGCATGCCTCATCCCGTCACGCGGATAAAAGGTTAGCCGCACCTGTCGGATATCCCCTTGGTAAACTTTCAGAATTACCGAGAGACGCGCCTGGAGAGAAAGAAATCGCGTCCCTGCGATATGAAGCGAAGCCACTAACCTCGAAGGAGAGCGAAATTCGTTGCGACGAATGCGGCAAGCTGATAACAATCGACGATCCGATAGTGAAGTGTAAGACCAGCGTACGCGAAAATCCCAAGGCTCAAACCACTCTTATCCAGACGTTGAAAAAAATGGCTACGTCGGCACTCACGGCTCTGAAGAAGGACGAAGTAACTTGCGGCGATTGTAAAATGATCGGAAAGCAACAAGAATCTGCTACGTTGAAGAAACCAGAGGAAGCGAATTTAAAAGGAAATACTTGCGACAAGGAATATTGCTGCGCTTGCCCATCAGGCTCTGGGGAAAAAGTGAGCACACCGACGAAGACTTTGAAAAAGAAAAGGAAACCGGAAAAGAAAGATCAAAGCGTGACTGCTAAAATACCGAAGACCAGGTTGAAGAAAAATGTAAAGGAAAAGAAAGCAATTGATAGCAAAGACGCGATTCCCGGAGACAAAGTTAAAGCGTCGAAGGAAATCTCTCCTGCGAAGGCGGGATCGAGAACTCTGCCTTCGACGTCGAAAAAGGGTATAAAACGTTCCGAAAGCTCACTCGAAGACTCCGTTGCTCAAAAATCATCGCAAGATATGTCAAAATCTAAAATCAAGTCTAAAGAACAAGTCTCGAAAGGTATAAACATGAAAGTTTCATCATTGTGCGGTTGCGAGGGCAAGGGCGATACGCTTGTGCCTTACACGGATTACACTGGAATTTTCGGCCCTAAGAATGAAAGTATTGAGAATTCATCGATCGAAACTGATTCAAAAGACGAAAGTTTGTGCAATTGTGGCAGTATGAAAAAATAAATTGTGTAATACTATTTTTTGTATGAAGTTGATAAAACCTTTCCTACATTTATTTCGAGATTACAAATAAGAATAAATTTATTATCATGCAAATTGGTGAGTCTGAAAAGTCGTGCATACAATTTTACAAAATACAGATTTGTCACGTCTGTAAATTACGGATAATCGAGTCTGGTCATTTTTACACAGTTTATAATGATTGAAATCAAAAAAACGTTCGAGATCGTGAGATAACGAATGGACGATTAATCTTACTCACCGAACGTTGGCGAGGGTGTGGCGACGGGAGCGAAGATTGTGATACCCTCGTAGCTCGCCGATGCTACCCTGTTCAGCTTGCATCCTTGCTTGGGCCGTGGCTGCCGCGCTCGCGATCACGTGATGTTGATGCCCCCCGGTACTTCCGGTTGTGACGCTTCTCCGAGAACGCCAGCCGGTTCTGCTGCCTCCGCCGGTACTCGGCGTTGGTGATTTTTTCTGATAGGTCCTGTACAGTTAATAAAAACGCATGTTCTCTCTTCGTTACGATCGTCGATCTGATTTTAGCCGCTTTTCACTCTTTATTGCCTTATCGGAAATTGCTTCGTGGAACAAAGTGCAAATATTTCTCTTTCAACAAAGGATTTATTTCCAGAAAAAATGTATAACAGCGAGATTGGAATTTTCAATCAGAACAATTCGGTTAGAATGATTGAAGAATGAATGAAAAAATTACAAACAATTTTTTGCATTTGGAAAAAAGATGGGATGTTGATGAATTTGCGTGAAAAAAGCGAATCCCTGAAGTATCGTTGCACTCGAGATGGAAACAAAAAAATGTTGGACTCACTGAATGATTCTCCAGTAAATTCTGGATGTTTATTCGAGAAAGTTTCATGAGTTTCTCAGGATTACTAGGAAAAAAGAACCTGTGCAGCGAGAGGGTAAGACTTGGCCGTATGCCAGTCCGTTGGGGTCTGATACGAAGCGAAGCATGTTACCTAATTCGGAATAATACTGAAATCTTTTTGTACTTTTATCTCTTTTTTCCGATAACCGCAGGTCGATGTGCTCAGAAGCCAGAATTGATCGTCGTAACGAGTTCAATATGTTGATTCCCGACTACCCAATACCATTTAGCCGCTAATGGCACGATTTTAATTCGGCAAAAATTCATACCTGGCGCGATGAGAGCTATCCCGTCGCAAATAAGAATAATGTAATTGAGCGGGACATCGATTATGAATAATGAAGAAGAAAGTAGACGAAATGGGATCCTCTCTTGAAATTCAGTAGAAAACCGATACATACATTTTCATCGCGTAATCATTATCGAAGGTGTACCATTAACTCCAATTATTTTGTCGGAAAATCCCAGTGTTCGGATAACGTTAATTAAATGAAGCTCTTACGACGAGGAAGCAAACGTTGAAGGTTTTAATTGAAAATGAAGTTCATATCGTACTTGATAAAATATTCACTCCATTAATGATGGCAAAAATATAACTCGGTTGCATAGCGATTTATAATTTGTTTTTTAACTTGATTTGTGTTCATGAAAA
Source organism: Cremastinae sp. B BG-2022a (assembly GCA_030522605.1). Taxonomy (NCBI): domain Eukaryota; kingdom Metazoa; phylum Arthropoda; class Insecta; order Hymenoptera; family Ichneumonidae; species Cremastinae sp. B BG-2022a. The sequence continues at coordinate 13,483 of JAPYYX010001447.1, read as the reverse complement.
TTTAGGAATTGTATCGTATCGACAAAAAGGAAATTTGCACGAATCGTTCGAATGCACGATAGCTCTAAATTGGAAGCGATATGTCTTCATAACGTTTTGGAATTTGGATTGCCAGGCATTTATTTTTTTTTTTGCTTCGGCGTGTGTTGCACGTACACGCGATATTCGTCTCGTTTCTGTTCTCTTTCTCCGGTACTTTCCGAATTCACTCGCGTGATCGAGTCCCTTTATCGTTTCGCACAATTCGAAAAAGAGTCTGGCAGGTCACGAATTTCTATTGTACGTAACTATCGCTCGAACCTGCAGTTTATTTATTGATCAGTTCATTTTTGTAAAGTGTTTTTCGAAAGTTTTTCTTGATCAAAAAAGTTTTTGAAAATGTAGCTAAAATCTAACTAATGGAATAATACGAAAAAAACACTTGTTTGGTGAAATCATGAATTTCTCAATCATTTCGAAAATTTGGAATCTGCAACAATTGAACTTCGCGGATCTCATATTTATCGGATATATCTCCAATGCAGCTCGTGGTCGCAGAAACGTCAACAGGTTGACTGAGCAAGTTACAGTAAATATTGTACGTACGACCACAAGAATTAAATTCTGTGATTATAGCAAAGATTAAAAAAAAAATTTTACACAAAGAAATATCAATTTAACTAATTTAATTATCAAATTTGTGATTCACAAAGAGCTTGTTTTTGCGCCTGGTGGTACGAATCACAGGATAACCCAAATTCCAAAATTTCGAGAAATTTCTCTCATATGGGAGCTTATTTACTGACTCGAAGAATACATAAGCTCTTCCAAGGAGGCGTTGTTTACATATATAACGTACATAACCCTCTCGGTCCTAGGAACGAAATTGCATTTGCATTCAACGCCCAACTTGACGCTACAGACGAATGCAAGAGACTTTTGCAAATGGGGAGTTAGCAGAGGCGTATATCCTTTGGAGTCACCATCAGATTATACTCTGTTAAAATCCTTGAACGTTAATTGCAATTAGACTCGAGCTCAATTCTACGTGCAGGACAAAAATTTTCACCTTTAGCTGCTTGAATATCGAAAAATATCCCGGAGTTCTCTAAATATGATAACCGTGTAATTTTCTCCGAAAAAGGTAAATTAAATTCGTAGCTGGAGAAGTAATAAACTCAGATTACTCGCGCTCCCAGTCCGAATGAGCATCGAATTTACTCCGAGCTGCAAAACCCGAAGTATATTTTCCCGACAGCATTTTCTCTGGAATACTTAAGTCTATATTTCATTTTCATGTCTCGTTTCAATTCCACGCCCGACTAACTCTGTTACGAGCCTAAAAGCCAATTTGAGGTTAGATCCGTCATATTTTAAGCCGAAAGCCGGAAGATGAATTATTTTTTATATTTCCGTTTTCTGACTCTGAAATATCTAAAAAATATTGTGAATAATAATTCAACATTAATTTTTGCACGTTGAAGTGCATATTGCACTCTAGAGACTAATGACGATGAAAAAAAATCACAGAACACAATGGTCGATCTATCGATCATTACCAAAGTCCGTTATTAGCTCGGTAACGATTCTCGATATCTCAATTAAGCTCTATTCATCAGAAAATCGAATTATTACATTATTGACGTCGGTATAACGTCCTCGTGACGGGAGGACTTCGATGACAGCAACGATGGTGACCCTCGCCATCAGCCTCGTTGCACGAACTGTATCAATACTGCGATTGAAAAATTAAACGAAGACGCGATGAGAGTTCCGCGAATAAGAGACAAGGAGAAAATTGGCCTAGCGATTCGCACGCTATAAATACGAAATTGTCCGTATGTAAGGCTCGATCGGTGCGGGTATATTCATTCGCGACATATGACACCGGTAGCATCGAAGCTATCTCGTACGTACCAATGACCGTCACCCGTATGGAAAGGACGTTGCATGATCGACGAGGATAGACGTTCGAGCTTCGTCGTCATCATCATCCGGTCGATACCAGAGAGACCCGTCTACCAGGAAACGTAGGCTTCGCAATCAAGGATAAATTAGTTAATATGTTGTCGGAGCTAATCCATTTCCTCCTCGACCTGGAGACGGGGATGAGAGATGAAAAGGGACGACGCGACTTCGATGAATTTCGATAGTTTCGATGTCGAGATGTTCGAAAATTGAGCAATCTCCTTCAAAGTTATTTTATGGATTATTGATACTTGAAAACCGAATGATTAGGTACAAATTACTTTTCGTGGGTGGTTGAATGTCGGTGGAATGAGTATTTAGAAATTCGTACCCGTGGGTCGTAAAATGTCTAGGGCATTGCGTATTCATTGAAGAGTTTGAAAATCGAGTTAGACTTATCATTACAAACTCGACAAGTAACTGACAGTGTATTTTCAATGAGGGCTTGATAAAGGCCACCTGGACGGTGAAAACTTTCAACGTAAATCTAATTAGCCGGTGAACAAACGGATTAATCAGAGGATGGCTACTGTACAAATGGGTCATTAGAAATTAAACGACCAGCTGCTCACGAAGGGTACTAAGAGTGTAATTCCTATTGAAAGGACGAAAAACCATTGATGCTACAGATCGATGGCATCAGAAACATAAATTCATTTTCGATTGTCCAACTAGTTATTGATTTTCACGTTAAAGATTCAGTTTTGTATCAATTTGTTTTTGAATCCAATTTCGAACTCTACAATACTAACTTTGAATCATGATTAAACGAACAAATGAATCATTAGAAATGAAATGACTATTAGTTACGCGCAGAGGATACTAATTGTAAGATAGAAACTAATTTCGATGAAAAAACATTTATTGCAGCTACTGCAGGTCGATAGGATCGGAGAGAAACATAAAACGCAGTTTCGAATACGTCTCTGTGTTTTCGTTATTGAATTTCCACGCTGGAGATTCAATTTTGTATCAATCCTTTTTTCAATTCGATACTGATCACGCAAGTATAGGACGAGCTTCGAACGATGACCATCAACTATTTCATTATTTCCTTCCTCTATCTCACGTGGACTATAGCAATGGACACCGCGCTTGATTGAATTTCTGCAGCGTCTGCTTTCAGAACCCCTGGAGAATTCACAGGAGGCGACGGGATAAACCCTTTTGCTCTCATCACTATTTCAGTGCCAATTTGACCGAATGCGGCAGGAGACAATTTCTTATTCAGTTCATGGATCAGTCCAGGATCATGGATTCACTCTCCATAATTCTTTAGAGGCGTCCTTCAAAGGATCCAAAAACTTTTTTTTAAATTCCAAAATCGATTAATAAACAAATTCATCAACATTCAAAAACCAATCCTAAATATTTTAGAAAATATTGGAACGCGACATCTCAAAGCATTTTTAGAAAATTTCATCAATTTCATTTTTTGATTCCCTGCATATTTAACCTGCACTTATCCATAATGTAATATTGGCAGTTCCTAGTAAAAAATCGAAAGACAAATTCAGATCGAAAAAAGTGTAGAGTGAAAGAGATATACGAGAGAATCGTAGAGAATACAAATACGCCATCCGCGCCATGTATGTGTCAAGTATGTACGTACATGGGACAAGCAAACGAGAGAAACTTGAGAGGGATGTACAAGATTGCGGAAGGGTTGACAATATCCGCTGGATGGATTGAAAGTCCCCCGGCCTTCTCCTCGCCCGGACCCGACATATCGCTCAGAGAACAGAGAAGATCGCGAGCTAAGAGTGTAATCTTGCTTTCTTGCTTTCTGTTACGGATTATGTAGAGCTTGGCAATCCCGACTCCCACGAGCATGAGAGAGACGTATTTATTCTGCTCGGAAAAGCTCGGAGAGTACACACGAATCGTGAATAAGCGGAGTCGAGAGAGCTGGATCTCGGCTACCATATCCGATGAATTTTTCTTCGAATCTTCTTTCAGGGAGTGCCATTATTGTCCTCGATCCATTCGTAAAATTTGTTACGATGAGTTCCTTCCCCATTGAGTCAATGTCTCTGAGAATGAATTCGGTGCAATTTTCAGGGATTCGCTTTGTTCACTGAACAAATACTTTTTTATGGAGAAAATGAATTGGTGATGTCGTGAGAGGAAAAAGATATCACAATGGATAATTGTTGAGAAGTGGAAAAAGAAAAATTGTTGATTCGAATTAAAGATGAATAATGAAACATTTCCAATAACATTGAAGTAAATAAGGATCATATTTGTTTTTCGTTGATTCATGTGTTGAATGTTGTTTACGATCGTCCTAGGCCTGAACGTAAATGTTGGCCAGCTTCCAACGTAGAAAGCTTGCGTATATCGGTTCACGTTCAATGACATCATTTCAACTAAATTGATCCAAGCTGGAAGCTGACAAAGTTTTTCAAAGTTTTAGACCTGGTATCGATCGTTTGAGATTTCATCAACATATTTGGATCCAACAAAGTACATTTCCAATAAAGGCAAGATTCGTTATTGCAAAAACTCTAATGATTTCAATATATGAATTTACAACATTCCTGCGTAGATAGCTCGAATTTCTAATTTATCCCTGTCTATACATTTAGATTGATCAAGATTGTTGGGATAGTCCCGATGACACTTTTTGTGCCCTAAAGGTTTCTCTCAGGACACACTATCGCCGTTTCCTTCCGCTCACACTGACGTCGACGATCCGGTCAAATATCATTACCCTACATCGGTTCAAACTAATATTTGACTGAACCTCGACCGATGCGTTAGTCTGTCCTGACCTTGAATGAGCTAGAAATGTAAACAATCTTCGCAGGTATGTTGACAAAATATATTGGACCGCATTTCAGCGTTGCAGGCCTATACAATCCATACTCACCGCTCCTTCGTATTACGGCCTTCTTCATCGTCCTCTTCCTCGATGTCATGCAGACGGGGGCTGAGCCTGTGCTGGGCACTGCCTTCCCGCGTCGATTCCTCTTCCTTCTTCGGCTCGTCGTCCTCGTCGTCAAGGTCGTCGAGGTCCTCGTCAAGGACACCGAGAGGGGCGCGTTCCTCGGCACTAGCGATAAACGAGTCTGTGTCTTGCTGTTGCTGATGATGATGATGCCGTTGTCCAGAACCGGATCGCTTCGCGTCAGGGGTGGCTCCCGAGACGACCGCGCCACCCCCACCCCCGCCGCCGCCGGCGCACGGCAGGCAGCAAGACCACGCGCCCCCCACTTCGACACCCGAGCGCGTCACGCAACGTCAAAACATTCAGGGACGTCACGATCGCCCAATCTCTTTTTCACGCCTTTTCCTAACACACGCGAACCTCTCCTCAGGATTCTTTGCAATTGAGTTACTATTATCTACCTCCGAAGACTTTTCGTCCTCCGTTCTACCTTTTTTTTTCTTTTATCCTCTCCACTTTCTTATCCCGGCTGGAATAACCACCGACTATCTGGATTCCTTTTCAGATGTCCTGTTCCCAGCTCATCCCACTTTTCCCTCCCCAGCTATTCTTAAACCGTTGGTACCGACCCGGTTATCGCTTCAACTACTTTTCCTTTGAAGCCTCTGCGTATTCTCTGACTCCTTAAACTCGAAGTCTAATTATTTCTTATACTTTCATTTCGAAGGCTGCACCCGCGACCAAGGGGATTCCTTTTTTTAATCATTATCAAGAACATGGGCGAGACAAAGAGCTCCTCAGCACTTTCCAGCTTCATGTATATTCATCGGGAAGCCGTGTTAATCGACTTCACTTTTTCTCTCTCTCTCTCTCTCTTTATCCTCTCCTTCGTCTTTCTCGACTCAACTCCCAGTTTCACGATGAAGATTATCAATCTTGTCGAATATCACAGAACTCGCAAACTTTTCATGGATTCAACCGACCGGAGTATCACGACTTGGCCCGGATAGTTGGTGCGGAAACTCGTTTTGTTATTCAGCTCTTCCGTGAACAAAAGCACGATTTTCACTCCTGATATCGGACGCGATACAACCGATGAGCGCGGCTCCTCCGGCTCGCTAAGTTTCCCAACGTTCTCGGAGCTCGTAAAAACATTTGATGAGTTTTCCCGAGCGCCTATGCCGAGCTCTCGTTCTCAAACAGCGTATACGCAGGTTATCTTTCTTTTATTAAATCTACATTTATATCCGAGTCTGTGCAGCCTCATCATCACATTTTGGCTTCACGACTCCGGTTTACGGCTCGAGTGTATCCTTTTCACATTTTTCCTGGAGCATCGATAATCGGCGATGAGATAAAAAGTTTTATCGATGCCTCGCATTTTTTTTCACTCGTATCAGGAGCGCAGGAGCACCGCGAGCGTCATTTTTTCCTCGTTGCTCTCACGTACGCGCACCACGTAAATTTATCGTAACGAGCGCGTCGATGGAGATCGTAAAAGAATTAATTTGCAGCGACGTCTGAGGTGAGCGGCTCGGATGTTGTAACTCCTGATCATCGTTCGATTACATGATACCATCGCGTATAATTAACACTATGGCTTCCGAATGACTCGCCGGGACACGAAAACACTCGCGCGTAACGACATTCGTAGACTTATCCCGACGAGGAGAATTCAGCGATTATTTTCTCTCTTACCTTTCAGAGGTTTCACCTCTCGTATCGAAACCCGATACAGTCACCTTTAGTCTGATTTCTGAGTTGATTCGCGCGATTATACTTCTCGAGCTGAGGGAAAATGTCACCAAGTTCCTTTACCTTGAGTTTTCCTTGATTTTTTTTTTTTATTGAGACGCGTAGAAAAAAATGTTTTTTTTATACGTTATTCTCGATCGTTCGTACATCACAGACATGATTGTCGAAATTTTATGTGATTCTGGCTCTTCGAGTGTTGGATCCCAGGAGCGGCGTCAAACTGTTTAAATTTCAAATAACGATTTTTAAAGTGGCGAAATTTTGGCATTGAGACATGAGATTCGAATGGAGCTGCGGATGTCTGAATTTCGATCGACGTTGAGCACATTTCAGTAAAAAAAAAATGAATGACTCAAGAAAAGCATCTTGAGAGAGTCAAAGAAACGCGAAATGCGAGTGTACGAGGTTAAATAAAAAAGTCTTCTATTACGTGGGAAAAGGGTTTTTAACTTCCGCGCGAGATCAAAAGAAGAAAACTGCGCGGCACGTGAACGGAGAGGGACATTAAAACGAAATTGCGAGAGAAACAGAGAGTTATGAGTGCGACGAGATCGCCCACGCCACTTGCCGCTCGTAGAAACTTCTCGGCGTTTATGCATATACGGAAAGGAAAAAAGAGTCTCGAGCTTTTGTAGTCGTCTTACAAGGCTTCTCGCTAAATTTTCGAGTCGTCCCATTGTCACTCGACGCAAATTCTCTCAATTTACCAGAAGAATAACGTCGCAAGCCGGAATAATACGAGTCGCGACAAAGGAGTAAACACGAAAAAATGACACTGAGCTATATTTTGTTTGAAAGCTTAATTAACATGACTATGAAGGTAATTGTGCTCTCTAATTGAAAAGTGGATATCAATTAATTATAAACGATTGAATTTTTTTATCAAAAAATTACCGAATTTCATTTAACTGATAAAATAAATGATTTTATAATAAAATTATAATTATAAAATGAATGTTATATGCAATTTTATATGTTTTATATATCGGTTTTCTGATGTACTTTATTATAATCAAATGAAAATTGCGTATTAAGGACAACCAAGATTTTTACGACTCGAAGAAGAGCCATTAAGCTCATGTCGTAAACAGAGAACGGTGAGAGCTGGAAATCAGCTGGGCAGAGAAACTTAGTTGCGTTGCCTCGTCGTGGCGGTTCTTAACAAGGTTTGTAAGCCCCTGATGAGCTTCTGGACCCAATTTATATTGCTCCCCAATAATGAAGAATAAACGTCCGGAATAATAACGCGTTTCATTCGGAGAAAAAGCCCTAAATGGATCGGATAATATTCTCAACTTTTTCCAAACGAAGAAGAAAAAATTATTAGCAATTTCCTTCATTAGAATGAAAGTTCGATAAAATTTACTTGAAAAAGAATTTTATATTCATTCTATGCGATAAATCTGCAATTTTTCGTGATTAGATAAAATTTTATTCAGAAGTTCTTATGTATGTTAAAATTTATGTAGAACGAGCCATTCGGAAATCTCTGACGCAGAAACGTAATCGAGGAAAATAAAAAATGAAAATTTTCATCGCAGCCCGAATGCATTGGACATTATACCGCGGTCGAGGCGACGTCGACGAAGTCGTTTGCAGATATTTTTACGATGTGTACTATCAAGGCGGAAATTAGTTAGAGAATTTCAAGATACGACCAAAAAAAATGGGAAAAATGAGTAAAATTTGCTAGTGACGTTGGCGAATTCTGTGACAAGAAAAATAAACGAGGACGACGTAGAGAACATTTTGAAATGCGACAAACTCTGGAGTGAGAGTTGAAATCACCAAACGCAATAGTTATACGCACGGAAGAGCTCTCGACGCGATCGCTCGCTAAATTCACTTGTTAAATCGAGTTACGACGATGACGTTTCTCCTCTCGATTATCATCTTCCCCGCGATATCATAAAATTTAACACTCTACGAATTTGCAAAACGTCAGTCGCTGATTCTTTTTAACTTCACTGACGACAAAATCTAGATTCCACTTTAGTTTCGAAATATTTTCAACGAATTATTTCAATATCAATTTCACCTAACACAGTTTCTACATTAATGAAAACAATTCTATATAAAAAAGAGAATTATATAATATTTTCAACGAATTATTTCAATATTAATTTTACTTAACACAATTCTTACAATGATGAAAAAAATTCTATATAAAAAAGAAAATTCCTTCGAGGAAAAAGCGACCTAATGTTAAACAATTACGCGTTATCGGAAAACGTTTTCCACTAGAGAGAACAGTACAAAAAAGCGAAAGATAACATAACAACGTGTTACGAGAGTATATAAAGAAAAGTAGTAGCACCTGTGACAGGTAATTGGAAAGGGAATGTTTAAAAAATGAATATTTCACGAGATGGTGGATAACGCGAGGGAAAGTGGATTAGACGGAGCTTTTGCCAAATGACGTGAAAAGGAGAAAAAAAAAGTATTGGAAGTTTTGTTAAAGTCGTGTACAAGCTCATTCATTCATTTTTATATGCCCGGTGTCCTAACAGAATTGAGGACGAGCAAATTCGATTTAATTTGCGAATTTAATCGTCATCGAAAATTAAAAAAAAATTTCAATGTGTATAATTTTTCATTATTTCGACATCTCTTCATTACTGCAACATCAACTTTACGGACACCTCATGATCACTCGCGATACGTTACTGAATGTCCCATTGTCACGTGTTTTTCATTGTCCCCGCGTGCACGTGCGACTTCATCGTAACATCAATATTTTCCATTAGCACCGTATAACAATAGCTCGAGAAAATATTTGTAGAGATATACGCTTGAGGATGCGTATGATGAGGGAGCGAAGAAGATACGCTCGCGCATGGAACGCTCTGCCCTTCGTCAATTTACTTTTCCACCGGAGTGAAGCTTTCTTCGTTCTCTCCATCTTCGCTTTTCCTAAAAGTGCATCAGCGCAGACTGCACTCTCGCCCGACCCGTCTCCGCTTCGATACTTACTTGGCTTTCAAGCAAATTAATTCGAAACCGGGCGTGTGGTCGTTAAAATTGCTTTTCCTCCGATTGAGTTACGGGAGGTTCGTAAAAATGACAAATTAACTTCGAGAAACTCTTTCTCTTGATCGTTCTTTCACCTACGCGAAGTCCTCTGGAAATTCGCAAGAGACCGAAAGATTCGACGATAAATTTGGTACACGTGCTACCACTCGAAATTTCGTTTCACCTCACGAATCTCAGCTAAATTCGTTTCTATGGACGGTTTTCAAACTTTCTATTTAATTTGATTTATCACTGGACGCTGGATCTTCAGATTTCGAGAGGTGGAAATAAAAATTTTGTATTGATCGAATTTTTTTACAAAGTTGCAATTTTTCAGATAAAGAGATTTCTCTTGTTACTATCGATACAAATATAAAATAAAACGTGGGTGCGTTTTTGAAATGTAGTTGACATTTCAGATCGTTCAAACTTGCAGTTCTCCCGTCAACGATGTACCTCTGAATAATAGACACTTGAAGGTTTGACCTTTGGTACGCGATCATGGATACACGCAGAATGTTATTTCAAGGACAAATACCTGATTGAATATTGATGCAACGTGAAAAAATTGCAATTACAAAATTTTGCGATTTAATTTCAAATTTCAATTAAAAAACAAAACTTTGTAATTTATTAAATTGATCTCTAACAAATTTAATTGTACTCAAAATCAATGTGATAAATGAATTCAGAAATTTTTAAGAATTATATTGCGAATAACGCAAAGTTATTCTATTTTCGTATTTTTAGCCAAAATTAAAACTAAGTTTAAATTATTTTCACGATATCCAAGAAATGAATTATGAAAAGAATATGCCGATACATCGATTCGTTTTGAAAAGGCGAAAAAGATAGAACTGTCCTGACATTCAATATCTCCCTTCAATTTATTATACATGGGAGTGAATTGACAGAGATGGTAGGAGAATGAGATGGTAAAAGGAAATGAGAAAGAGTAACTGTATAGGGTGGGGAAAAGCCCATTGGAGTCGATACGATGAAAATCTTGCAGGTTTAGACTTAAACTTTTTCCGTTCACTATAGCAGAATGAATAAAATGAATTTAAATTCCATCGTACGGTAGAAAATAACGTTCCTCGAAGAAAAAAAATCCAATGCGAAAAATAAAATACGAACTGAATTCACCAAATGTATAGGATTTTTATATCGATCTTAAAATTTCACGAAGAACCGTGGACTTGGAATTTTTACAAAGAGTAAATGTGTATTTAAAAAAAGTTGCCCCTGGATATTTTCTTCGAGGTTTTACCATCAGAAAAGACCGTGAAGAGTTTCCCCAAAAATTGACAGAGATATTTGAACGGGAATGGGCGCGATAGCGCTTCTGATCTCCACTCAATTTTCATGAGTCTCGAGGGTCTAATAGTACACGTTTAATGTGATTTCTATACTAAGATTTCCCCAGGCTCCGTGACATTATGAGGGACACTATAGACCCCAACGAGCATGAAATTTCGTGATATCTTGCTCATAACCAGCAAGATACGTCTTTCCTCATCATCGATCGAAAACATCAGAAATGCATTTCAAAAAAAGTTTTTTCGATGTAAATATTTAAATAAAAATATTAAATATTAATTCGAATTAAGAATAATTATTTTAGAATATTAAAGTAATTCGATTGATGACTAAATATCGAATAATTATTTAGAGTATAAAGTAGGAATACAGAATTTATTAATCCATTGATCATTGTTTGGATTATCGTCAACCTCGTGTAAATTCACACCGGTTTTGACAGTTGAATGAAGCTTATTTATGTCCCACTGCGAGCTCAACGTCATCACGATATCAATTATAATTATTATGATTATTTCATTGTGTATCAGAGATGAGAGTTTCATACCGGTCCGAAATGCATTTGCTCATAATTGAATATTAAATTAAATAAAAAAACAACCGTCCAAAAAAAATTAGATTAATGAATCATATTAAATATTCTCACACTCTAGCAAGTAGAAACAGAATTCTTTGATCTCCTGATCAGTGCTTGGATTATCCTCGTGAATTCACACCAGTCCTGACAGTTGAATGAAACTTCACCCCCGACCATTACAAGCAGAATTTTATCACGAAATTTTCTATAATTGTCTTTTTTCCATATCAATACCAAAATTAGAAGTTTCGTGTCTGTCAACCGAGACAGTAGAATAATGTGATTAATAATTCAATAAATAATACTTCATCATTGACCAGGAAGTAGAAGCAGAATTCTTTAAGCTCCTAATCAGTATTTGGATCATCGTCCTCTACACCAATCCTGACAGTGAAATAAAACTTTGAGTCCAACCATTACAAGCCAGGAAATTTTCTATAATTGTCTTTTTTCCATATCAATACCAAAATCATACCAAAATTAGGAGTTTCGTGTCTGTCCACCGAGACGTTTGCTCATCATCGATCAAAAGCGTTAATAATCTGATTTCTAAATTAAATAAAAGAGAACTAAAAATAATATGATAAATAATTTACTAATTAATACTTCAACATGCACCAGGAAATAGAAGCAAAATTGCTTAATCTCCTAATCAGTGTTTGGATCATTCTGGTGAACTCGCACCAATCCTGACAGTTGAATAAAACTTTGAGTCCAACCATTACAAGCGAAATTCAGGAAATTTTCTATAATTGTCTTTTTTCCATATCAATACCAAAATCATACCAAAATTAGGAGTTTCGTGTCTGTCCACCGAGACGTTTGCTCATCATCAATCAAAAGCGTTGATAATCTGATTTCTAAATTCAATAAAAGACACCCAAATATAATGTGATAAATAATTCACTAAATAATACTTCAACATCCACCAGGAAGTATAGAAACAGAATTCCTTAATCTCTTGATCAGTGCTCGGATTATCCTGGAAACACGTGAATTCACACCAGCGTCCTGACAGCTGAATGAAGCTTATTTACGTCCAACCGTTACAGCGACATCGCGATATCTATCACTGTAATTGTTATTATTATTACGACGACCGTGCATCAGACTCGATCCATCGGTACCGTTAAAGCCTCGGGGATAATTAATAACCGGTATTAATATTAATTGCACGAGACGGGAGAGGATTCGTCGGTGGCACGAAAAGACAAAACCTCCAGGGAGAAACATACGGGGCGATTTGTACCATGGTACAGCTGGGAAACGATCTCGACGCGATACTTCCTAAACGAGTCTCTAAATTATGAGCAGAGACCTTCCGTTTTGTGGAGTTTCGTTTTGGACGGCGCGTACACAAGTTTCGAGATGTTTCGAGCGTGTATATACGCTCGAGTTGGCACTCCGGTGCGACGTCGTCGTCGACGTCGTCGTCGTTTTATATCCCTCGCGCCTACATCCACTTGCTCCTCTTTTCATCTTCCCTTATTTATCCCCGTCACTCTCACTCTTTTCCAGCCGAGAATAATGCTCCGGCGTCAAACTCTCGAAGGACTCGAAACAGTTATCCGAGTTAGGAGATCTCTCGCGCCTCGTGTCTCAGGGTATATACACGCACGAGAAAGCGCCAGAGGGTTAGCGAGAACCGGAGCACCCTGCGAGGATCATGCGAGAGCTGGAATGGAGAGGGATACACCTGTGTGCTCGAGTCACTTCGAGATCCACGTCTAGAGAGTGCGAAAAGTTTTAGAAGCGAAATTATTCGCAAAGCTTCTTATTACGAGGGAGAAACTTTATTCGAGCTGTGTGTGCTAGGTTTATTCTCTTCATGAAAAGTTATTCTATGATTATTGGAATCGATAAATAAATCGCAAAAAGGAGAGATATTATTCAGAATAAAATAAATTTCAGAATAAAGTAAAATTTTGAAAATGAACGATTTAATTATTTAAAATAATTCTCTTCATGGAAAGTTATTCTAT
>JAPYYX010001446.1:0-25416 GCA_030522605.1 Cremastinae sp. B BG-2022a | reverse complement strand
AAAATGATTTTTCGTATGTAATTTTTGACAGATAATGTTCGAGGCTATTCAGGAAAGATCAAGGAAAAATGTTGCTCTGAACAAAGAGGTCATGGAAGCTAAGTCATTGGAAGCTGTTGAAGGATTCTTCACTCCATTAACAGGTGTGCCAATTCACTGCAACAAAGAGGTAAGTGCCCCATTCAACTTTCAGAACAAAGTCTCTCATCGATTTCAAAATGATATAATTATTAAATGACATTAATTTTCAAAAATATAATTCGATGAAAAATATTCTTTATATTCTCTTAGTTTGCTGAAAGAGTTCTACAGGATTCGAAAGACGAACTCGATGTTTTCAAAAAGCAAGGATTCTTCTAAGCGAAAAACGACCAGATTGAGTGACAATCTACATATTCTCAATCCGGAAAAACTGATAATACTCGATTTTAGTAATCATTGGCCATGATTATTTTTTGTTTGTATTCCAATTAATGAGTTTGATAAATAAAGTGCATAATTACGAAAGGATTCAATTATATTTTGCAAGTTTCTCATTTTGCTGAAACCTTCTCATCTGTCAATGAATAAAAGTTCGAATAAAACTTCACAAAAGATATGAATTGATATATTAATGCACCATTAATTCACGATAAAATATAAAAAAATTTTAAAGTTGTAATTTACCGCCTGAGATTAAACTTTAACCTTACACAACTTTCATACAAGTTGACTTAGCGAAATATTGTCTCAAGACTATAAAATTCCGAAAAAAGAACATTTGTTCCCGTGTTATTTAAATGGGAAATCAAAAATCACGATGAGGCATCTTTAAATATTAATATTAAGAGCTATAACTTCACGAATATTTTTTTTCATCATCTCGAACGATATTTTCACGGTAACCAAACATAAAAATGAGTTTTTTTGGCCCACCCTAACACATATATGGATATTTGTAGTTAGAAGAACAAAACGAGCAATTGTTCCAAAATCCTGTGAAAAGAAATAAAGAATACAATACAATGCAATAATTTTTCTAAATTTTGAATATCTAATTATAATATTTGTCAGATGGGATGACGAAAAGTTATCATTTTTTTTACTCAAGCATTTTCGACTCAAAATTAATTTTTTTTTCACGACACCAGGAATTTTTTGAATCACAAATAAAGTAATTTGTCAAATTCTCTATAGAACGTGTCTAATGACATCTTTATGTAGCTAGAATTATAAGGGAACGATTACTTTTTATTTCATCGAAGCGTCTAATCTTGAATACGTAGAAGGAAAAGACAACCGCATGCTCTGGACAGCATCAAGAGATGCCTCCGACTCCGTGAGTCTTCAACGAAGCGCTATATTTGCCAGGCACATAAAGCACCGTTTCAATTCGTTGAATTTATTATATGATCAGGGAGGACGCGCCGCATATCTTCCGTGCAAGATGTTGCCGATTAATTATTGATGCGACGGCTGATTAACACGAGACCGTGACACATTAATCGCCACCACGTGGCTTTTTTTTTTGCACATAACATTAAATTCCATAACAAAAATAACCGCGATTATTGCAATCCCAGAAATTATAATTTTTGGTTAAAAATTAACTTTTGTAAATAAAAAATTGATGAAATTCCTTATTTAGAAAATTATTTTAGCCGAACTTCCGAAATTTCATAAAAATATAAATAATTTATTTTCTTCTTTCTATTAAAAATTGAAGAACTTACGGAGTTACATTTTTTTACATGTTTTTTTAGATTTAAGTCCAGAATTTTTAATTGACGCCATCTTTACGTTCTATGTAAAAGTTTCAACTTATCGGGTAACAAATTGTTGAAGTCCCAAACTATGATATTCATGGTATCCGCCTTACCAACAGACGAGAAAATCTGACGCTGGTAACTGAAGGTTCAAGTTCGTGTATCCCGAAACATTGGTCGATAAAGAAAAACATTTAGTCTCACGAATTTCACTCGTCGCTTTCCAGATGTCAGGACTACACATTTATTTATTCTTAGAAAAATATGACACGAATATTCGATTTGTTTGATAAATTAGCAGCAAATTATTCTATTATATTCCAAAAAAATGTAATGCTGAGAAAAAAAAATTCAGAAAAAAATTGCCAAATTTCACAGATTGTGAATCGTCATATTTCCACAAGCAAAGTCGAAGCTATTTGCTATTTAATTAGAAGTCGAACTCGTGATTCGCGAAAGTTCAACAAATCATCAAAATTTCGTAATTTCGTCAATTTTGAAATAATTTTCGTTCAAACAAAAATATCGTGCTCCGTTTGCACAAATTATATTTACAGTTTATCACTAAAAGAAATTCATTTGAACCTCCGGCATTCAAATAATTTCTTTTGGTAGCAAAATCGACGACGAGACTTTTTAACTTTTTTTCAAATTGTACGGAATTTTTGTTGGATCGCAAACCGCACGCTGTGGTGTAATCGAATTCCGGTGAAGCCTCGAAGAGGACGATAGAAACATAAAAAAAAAGTGAAAAATGAGAAAACGTAACATTTATGCTCCAGTAAGTCTGAAAATGAGTCACGGCTCGTAAATAAAAGGGATAAGAAGAAATTCAATAATTCGAAAAACGCTCTCGGTGTGGAAACGCTTCCTCGGCGATCGCTCCGCGATAATAAACGAGGCAAAAAAGCTCGAATATTATTCCAGGGGGGAAAAATACAAAAATAAATAACGGAGAGTATTTGGCTCGAAAATATCTCAATCCAGTCAAATTTTATCGCCAGGGCGTTAATGAATTCTCGGCGGTTACGAAAGTCTCATTATGAAATTAGTTTGAACCTTTCGGTCTGGCCCGACCCACCGTTCGGAGAGTTCGAGAGCGTTTGGAAAAAAAAATTATGGTCCCCACGCCTATCGACGAATACAGAAACGTTTACACGCTTTTATACACGATTCTACCGATTTGTGTATCACTGGGGGAAGACTATAAATTAGGGAAAAAAAATAGATTTCGTCGAGACTAAAAAAAAAAAATTTTTTTCCACACAAACTCGTATCACAATCGCGGACGATTACTCCAATATCTTTGTATTTTTATGTACGAAGACGCTCGAGATATGACGAAGTTCACTCCTGAGAAAAAAAACAGTGACGGAGAATAAAGTGCGCCCTTTCGAACCTCTCAATTTTCGATCAGAATTCCTTCGTTTCGGTATAAAATTTTATTATGTCTTTTATGATGCCGTATTTGATCGATAATAAAAAAATGAACATACATAAATGTCATGAATAGTAATTATCTTCGAAGCGATAAAATTTAATCGACTCCGAAATTTAAAAATTACACTTGTTTTCTCGCTTTGCATACAAAAGCTCGAACGAGTTTTTATCTCAAAAATATATTGCATAAATCACATAAATATATTGTACAGACTGTAAATTACGAAAAATGTATCCATGGAATTTATAAAATTATAGTGTGGAAAGAAATTGACAGTTTTTTAATTCATAAATGGCTACACTCAACAAAAAATACCAAAAAATCGCACAATTAATGAATAATCTGAACTCAATTGTTAAAATTCTAAAAAAATGATAATAAATATTCAATAAACGTCGTATGTAATCATCAGTTCAGTATCAGTATCAGGAATCATCAAAATGCTAAATGATCTCTGTAATAAATGAGCAATTGTTAAAAAATTAATTAAATAAAATCCAATCGGAGAAAAATGAAGATGGAATGATCGAGGAGAGAAAAAAAAATTGAAACGAAATAAGTCGGTATCATGCATAGTCGAATTCTTTGACATCGTCATCATTATGCTATCTCGTTTAATCTCCGATCTTGAGAGCTTTGGTAGTCATATTAGTTTCTTGCTTTTTTTGTTTCCTTTTATTTCTCTTTAAATTTTATTTTTTTTCGTCGTTCGAGGCACGAGACTCTTGATTCCCAACGGTGCTGCGGTCATCTTTGCACCGGAGGGGGCACCCAAAGGGTGGTGAAGGGGGCAGGGGTATGCCACAGGGTGGTCCAATTTGTCTACCAGCTCTCGATATTGTTACGAGCTCATTCTTAATAATGTAGCCTTTCACTGTCCCTCACCGACCAATCATTTTTTATTCTACCGATTCTTTATCCTCGATTACTCGCGGGATTAACTCGACGGCATCAGCAGATCAGTCTAAGAAAATTATTATTCCTCGAGTCATCAAATTTATTTTTGCTTCTATTTTTTTAACGATTTAAATCGCGTTTTAAGAATTTTTGTCATTTTGGACACTAGAAATCATGTCATTTGTAATCCGGTACAATTTTATTTTAGAAATTTTCGTTTTAAAATTATACCTTACTGAACGTATTAGAAAAATTTCGAATTTGTTACTATTTTTTGTGGTATTTTTTATTGTGGTCCTCAAAAAATATGAAACAGGTTACACCAAATATTTTCTTATTAATCGAGGTGAATTATAAAATCCTAGCTTGAATTAATGTTGTTCACCACAATGCATCGGATCATCGATCACTCACCAAGCGGCGAGTTTGCTATGCCGGTATATAGTATACCACCGTGGTTGAGAAAATTTACATTCAACCTAGAAAGCATTAATTAAAAATCAAGGAAATTTCAACCTCTAAGCGTTTGTAAATGATTCTTTTTCTCCTCTTTGCTATAAAATACATCGTCAGCTCTCGGTCGTCTGGATTTTTTATTCCATTAGAGAAATCGTCATATTTACATTTTTGAATTTATTTAAATACACCTGTCGACAAGTTAACAACAAATTTATGATTTTTTCGAAAACACTTTCAACATTTTGAAAAAATAGTTTTTATTTTTCATTTCGTGTATGATCACTGACTTAAAAATTCGTTTTCGAGTCGATGAAAATTCAACTTGCTGAAACCTTTTTGTCGTTCGACTGCAAAATACGAAAAAATTGTATTTTCCATATTTGAGTCATTATTTCTTTTTAAATTCACTCATTTTATAATTTTCCAAATATAGTTAAATTTTTAATTTCCAATTTTTTAAATTATCAATATTATTAACTTTACAACACTCTGAGGATTTGAATTATTATTTTTCAAATCTAAAATTATAATTCAATACTTTACAGAATATTCTTTGAGTTTTAATAACGGAAATTTCAACGAGATAAAGCATAAATCTTCACAGAACAATTATTTTCCCCGGAACACTAATATTTCGAAGCTTCGTTAAGAGCAATGTTCGGCGAGAGGTAATAAATCGCGACAGATGCAAGGAGTAACAATAATAATCGAGATTACGGGAGGTGTGTCGTGGATGGAACGCGAATAGCCGAGGTAGGAAGTGAGCCAGAGGCGGCGAATCTGGGAAAACGACGCTCGGAGAAGAACGCGACGAGGCTAAGGCGCGAGAGAGATTAGAAACCGAGTTTGAGGCTCGTTTGTAAACGATAATGGCTTATCTAAATAGCGTACATGAGTTACACAAGCTCTGTGGAAAGAGAGATTAGGGAATATTAGACGGCTGACGCTCTTCCGACGTGGCACATCTTCAAACTTGCTCGTATACGTGCATGTGTTCCGAGTTCTCGACACGTTACACTGAAGTATCGGAAAATACATTGAACAGTGAAGCGAAGAAAAATTGAAAAAAAAAATTTTTAAGCATAAAAAAAATCATTTAAAATACAATAAAAATTGTTTTTAGCACAAAGACATTATTTTAAATATAAAAAAAATTATCTTGAGTATAAAAAATGGGTCAATCGTTTTTTAGGCGCTATTTTCGCATTTCACTCCCTCACTTTTTTTATTTTTTAAACTTATCGCGCTTCTTGGGATTTTTTCCCGCAATAATTTTCCTATCGAACCCTTCCGTTATCAGCTAGAATTGTTGAAGGTATCCGGAATTTTCAGATCACGAAAATCGCTTGAAAGAATTTAGATAAAAAACACAACTCTTGGATAAATCGTAAATTAAATAATCGTGATTTGTAAATACAATTTTTTGTCGCTTCTTCGAAAAAAAGCGAGAATACGACGTTTTTCTACACCCATATCGGTTTCACATTACCTTAACCCGCGAACGTTACAAATTGCTTATCGTAGCTGGCAGCTCGTTCACCCGAGGAGTCTTATCAAGTTTGACCCTGCACCATTTTTTTCCTGTTTTTTCCACTTTTCTTTTTTTTCCTGCTTTTCTCTCAGTCCCGTTGATCGTACGATCTGAATCTCGGATTTCGTCTCATTCTTTCAACACAAAAAAAGTGTAGAAAAAAACATCGAATAATAAAAAGCAAGAAATAATAATAATAAGATTTCAGAATAAAGTTTTCACGAATATTTTGATTCGAAACGTCCGCCAGGGAATTTAAATATTTTTTTATGAATCTGCATATAAGAGGATGCGTTTTTTCCTCTGTGCCACTGCGCACACATCGAAAGATCGTAAATTCACGTCGACTAGCCGAGAGACAGATAGCCGAACGCCCGAGTCTCCGCGAGAGATAAAACTCACGAGAACGTCGAAGGATTATGTATGTGAGGCCCGGGCTACAGCGGTAGCGCGTGAGTATTATTCTCTTTCCTCGATGGAGAAAGGGATGGAGAAAGAAAGGAAATTTCGTCGAAAGAAAACGAGAGAAAAAAGTGTGCAAATGTACGGGGTGAAAAAAAATTAAACGATAAACAGCCAATAAATAAGTATATGTAGACAAGAATGGAGACTTGATCAAGAGTAGAATGAATCGATAAATTTTGAACCTTCGACATTGTTGTGACTTTTTTATATTATTTTCGTTGCGTTTCACGATATAATTTAAAATACGAAAAATGTGACGAGAGCACTTCCGCTGTTGAATTTATTATTATTAGCTCGATAATATCCAACTCGATTTAAAATGAAACCATTAATGATAAATCATTTTTGGCACAATATCTTTTGCCTGTAGGCATTGAACAATTAATTAACGATTTTGAATACATTTTTCAGCCAATCGAACTTATTGATTGAGCTGAACGAAATCGACTCGACTCGAATATAATTCAAAATGATTTTTTTTACAATATGTTTTGTCGAAAATAAATTAAAAAGAATTCAATACTTCCGGTCCATTCTGAATTATTTTTCTCTTTTTTTAAATCTCTTCTGGCCAAATATCCTGAAAAATTAATCAACGATCGATAAAAAATTTTTCGACGTCAAATCGAATTTATTGATCTAGCCAGGAATTGACTCGATTAGTCAATAAAGTATTATTCACAATAATTGTTCCCTCACAATGATGATTTTTTATGTCTCGTGTCATTGCTATCATTTATAAACCGACTATCATTTATAAAAGCCCCGATATTATCCTTATGATTTTAATATCTCGTTCGTCAGAGAACGATCGAGCGAGCGTGTCCGATCCCCGAGTACAAGTGTCTAGTCTTAATTAAGAAAATTATTCTCGTCAGTGTGTCTCTCGTGGACGAGAAAAATTACCTGTCACTGTGACGTCGAGCTGTACGAACGAGTTACAGCTCGATTACGAGCTACAAGATTATGAGATGAGAGCCTGGAACACGCCGAAGGAGAAAAAAAAACGAGAAAAAACGGAATGTTTGAGAAAATAAAAGACACGGGAGAGGCCTTTTGGAACAACGTTTTTACTAATGGTTTGGCATTTTCTATCTCTCTCGTTCTCTCGTTCCCAAATACTCACACTCACGAACGCTCGATTTTTTTTGTATAGGAGCGAGCTCCGACATCTCCATCCGAGAAAAAGGTTCAGATTATTTTTCTCTCTCTCGTTCCTGCTCCTTTCCCATCTCGCTCTCTCTCTCTCTCTCTCGCATATGTATATGAAAGATCCCGAGGAATTCATACGAGAAATAATGTCGAACGGTCGAAAAATTAATTTAATTTGTAAGAATAAGAGGAACGGGGTGCCGATAGGCCTATCTGACGAAAATTTGGAGATCGAGGGAGATTTTTTTATTTTTCGAGCGAGAGAGAAGTTGGAATCGTTTAGGGGATAGAGGAAGACTCCGGAGACACTGCGAGACGGAGAAATCGTTCTCCGAGGGCGCAAGAGCTAGTCTCGAAGGAACTCCCGCTGTTTAATATATAGCGGGCTAACCACGCGCGCTCTCCTTCTCTTTCTCGAAGAGGGTGCACTAGCCAACCTTTCAGACCGAATCCTTTACTGTCTGCCCCGTTCACAGTTTTGTCTCCGATTTTTCTTTCCGATTTCTCCGTTAAAAAAATCTTAAACTATCGACTTGTTGAGTAGTTTGACAATAATTTGATACTTTATTAAGATAAAAAATTAAATATTTGTATTGATGGAAATAAAAAATAATTAATCTTTATTGAAAAAAATTACGTGAGAAAAAAAATGTACACTCTGTTGAGAAAATAGTATGTACGTGGAAAAAACAGATAAAAAACTCTATAAAAGAATAACTATGTATATCTTTTTCCATAGCTATCAAGTTTCGTCGAAAAAATCGAGCGTAAAAAAGATAAAAAAAGTATTTAAATTTCAGAAAAAATATATTTATCATATGAATAGAACATTTCAGAGTCCATTTTTATAGTTAATATTCATTGTACATATTTTTCCAAGATTTCGAATAAATTTCAAAATCAAAAACAATTACTGGTACAAACATCAGATTGTAAAAGATTGCCGTGCTGGATGACTGAAACAGGCGAGGAAGTAAAACCAAATTTTTCGTGTGCATCGAAGTCGTGAAATAATTAATTGGCGAATCGGGTAAATCTTCCGAGGCGTCTTCGTGAGGCAAAATTTGAACGAGATCTATCGCTGGGGTATTTGGCGACAATGCTGGAGAGAACGTTAACCATTGTGCAATCTCTGCATGGAGAGTGCAGTGAAAAGAGGAGAATATGGAGTGTGAGAAACTGAAAGCGAGAGTTCGAGACGAGGAGGAGCCGCCGAGTAATTAGTACCTACAGATGCAAGGGCGAGCATGGACGAGGGTGCCGAGCGATAAGCGAACACTCCTAATGAGAGTCCAAAGTCTTGGGAATCTGCATCGCACTGCGCGATACAAACTGATACTTATTTTATACATTGTACTTAATCTCGAATTGAACTTAGACATTGAAAAAAAATTAATTGGAGAAAAAATTATTTTGAATGAAAATAAAAAACTTGAAAAAAGTGTATTCAAAAGTTATTCCAGAATCACCGGAGTAAAAATTTACGTCTATTTAGAGTATGCATGAGTATGAGTGTGAGCGATTGTGCGTATGTGTACAAAAAAAGATGCTAAAATCTATGAAATTGTTCGCAAAGTATGTGCACCGGCGAAACCGAAAGAAGAGGCGTTAAAAACAATTACAGAAAAAGTAAGCAACTATATTAAACCACAAACTAATAAGACTGTTCTAAGAATACAATTTTGGGAAAGAGAACAAAAGGAGGGGGAAACGGTCATTCAATATGTCGTGGCGCCCCGTAGTTTGGCAACGGAGTGTGCATTTGCGGATGAAGAAGCTATAAGAAACCAATTACTGAGCGGAATAAGCAGCAAGACAATTAAAATAGATAAAATTTAACATTAAATATCACCAGAGAAGAAAAGAAAATCACCAGAAAGGAGAGTTTTGTCATCGTATAAAATGTTGTAATATTTGCGGACGTCAAGATCATCTACAAACAGTATGCAGAGACAGAAACCAACGAAATACAAAGAAAGTAGAAAAAATTGAAAAAATAAACAACGAGACACACGAAGAGGAAACGGACTCAGAAAGCGAATGGTATGATAATAAACCTAAAATACCGAACGTTGAAATCTAAATGTAACCGTATGAAAATCGAACCACAATTTTTAGGAATTGAAATCGAGGGCAGACTGATGAAAATGAAGGTAGATGGCGGATCCGAAATCACACTGATGAACGAAAAAGATAATAAAGCTTTGTTCCCGAATCAAAAAATAGAACCAGCAAAGATCGATTTGATTTATTTTGGCAGAGAGAGACGAAACACGATCGGCGTAATTCAAAAAGTAACCGTAAGATTCGGACACGTGACGACAACGGGCGAGTTATACGTAGTCGGTGAACATGGAAAACTCCTGATCGGCCGAGAATTGTTTGTAAGTTAGGTATTTGGCCACTGGTGATCAAACAGTCAAAAAACAAAAGAGGGAAACAAATGAAAACGAATACAGAAAAGAAAAAGAAAATGATCTTGATAAAATTAGAGAAAAAATTTTTGTCAAATATCAGCACTTTTTTCAGACGGGCTTGGGACATATAATAAAGCAAAATTCGCGATATTCATGCAAAAAAATAGAACTCCAATATATTTTAAATCACGATCGTTACCGTTAGCGAATGAAAGAAAAAGTTGGCGAAGAAATTGATAGACTGGTTTGAGAAGGAGCTTCGACACCGGTAGAGGTAGGCGAATGGGGGATACCGATTGTTCCGATTTTAAAAAAAGATGGATCACTGAGACTTTGTAGGGATTATAAGCTCTCCGTAAATAAAAGAATGCTCATAGATAGACACCAGTTTCCAAAAGTTGAACATCTCATAGCGAACTTATACGGGGGCGAGGAGTACTTCTCTAAGATTGACTTGATTAAAGGAAGTGTCCCGTCGAAGATACATTTTATCTTTTATCAATTCCTGATCAGATCCTGATGAGATATACCTGATTAGGTGCAATGCTGTAAATACGATTATGATCGTAATACGATACGATCATAACCCGTTATGACCCAACTAGAAATTTAAAATGAGTAAATATTAAAAATTTTTATTTCTTTGGGTGTCCATTTTGTTGAGAAATGTCAGATCAGGCTCATCATATGTTTTCGTCATCTCAGACTGAACTTATAAAAATTTCCAACTAGGCAGACGTTAAAAATCAACTTTTAAAAACATGAATTTATTATTGTCATTAGTGATAAATAATTTGAATACATATGACTATCAACTCATTATAGTAAATTATTATCATTATGATGTGTTTTGCTAGAATCAATTTCCTTATTCAATAAAAAGTATACATTACCTTTTGTCATTCTGTACATAGAAAAAAATTCGTATTTACCGAAAATTACAAAATTCACACGTTTATCTGTGAATCGAGGAGAATCGAGTCAAGATTTTTTTCAACGAGATGGATAACGATCTTGGTGTCTTCAGAGAACAAATGCAACGAATGGAACTCGCGAGAGCATCGAAGTATTCGCGAGCGTGTGTGCCTTTGTCGGCGAGCGTTTTCTTCGGCACTCGAACCCTTCTCGTTCCTTCCATGGGAGACTCATCGTTGCGTACATGGAAACTTTTCATACGCGAACACCTGTAAAAAACGGTTCAAGAGAGAGAGAGAGAGAGAGAGAGAGAGAGAGAGAGAGAGAGAGAGAGAGAGCGAGAGCGAGAAAGAAGAAAAGAGAGAAAGAGATAATCGTACACGAGATGATGGGCCAGTATCTCGATGAAGGGGCGGTCTCACACAGAAAGAAACCCCCTTCTGTTGTACAATATACACTATACATTGCATACGTATGTATATCCGAAGAGTTCGCGTTATTGATTGCACCCGCGAGAGAGCAAAACTCTTTAAACGACTCTTCCAACCTCACGAACCCAGCTCTGGAGCTATGCAAATAAAAAATAAAAACATCGAGAAACAACTCAAAAATTCGACAACAATATTGCGCGAACCAATTCATTTGTTTTATATGAAATCGATGCATGGATTTTTTTTAAATGTGTACGTTTGGAGCAAATTTATTTACTGCGAGTTTTATGACAGTATCTAAATGATTGGGATAGAATAGATTATCGAGAAAATAGACTAATTTTAATGATTTTTTTGTGGACGTAAAAAATTTTTTTAATATAAATTTATGACGTGAAATATATGAAACAAAAACTAAAAATTCGACAAAAATATTGTGCGTAACAATTTATTTATTTTAGGGAATCGGTGAATTTTTTGAAGAGAAAGTTTGCAGCAAATTTATTTTTAATATTGCCGTAACTTTTATCACAGAATCAATTATTGAAATCGAAGACATCGAGAGAATCTAATTTTAGTGAATTTTATCTTCTCCCTTCGAGCAAGTTAAGAATGAAAAATGACGAAAATCTCGCTCACCTGTTCCCATTCGCGTGGCGACGTCGTCATGGGAAAAAAAGTTGTAAGCAAGTGTGAATGAAGAGGAAAAAAAATGAGGACTTAATAAAATCATGTCCAGAACATTTCTCAACGTGGGAATAGCGAGGGAGTCGTATTCGATCGCTGAATGAAGTCGCGGGATCGAGTGTGTATCGAAGGATCAAATTTTCCAGATGATCGAACGATTTCAAAGCTGGAGAATTTTTTCTTTACCGATTCCGAATCTTCGAGTTTTTTTCTCATAAATCTGGAAATATTGCGTACAACAGGTAGAAGAAGATCCAATGGCGAGGAATTGACCGAATTTTCAACAGAACGATGATCTCGCGATGAAGAAAAATCGCTTTTTAACTCGAGTCCCCGAGCGATCCAGCCTCCCTCGTTTTCGACTCGAAACGCGAGTGTTTCTTCATCTTATACGCGTCTCGATTTTACGTGAGATACGTTTCTCCAAGGATCGCTGCGGCGGCGACGACGTTTATTCGGCTCTCGAGTAATTTGTATTTTTTTTCTCTGTCCCTTCGCACTCCGGGAGGGCGGAGCGG
The DNA here is from genome assembly GCA_030522605.1 of Cremastinae sp. B BG-2022a. Taxonomy (NCBI): domain Eukaryota; kingdom Metazoa; phylum Arthropoda; class Insecta; order Hymenoptera; family Ichneumonidae; species Cremastinae sp. B BG-2022a. The sequence goes on along the minus strand of JAPYYX010001446.1, from coordinate 12,758 downwards.
GAAAATTAAATTTTTTCGGTCTCGCCCGGAATCGGGCCGCGTGTCTTGTGGTTTGTGCGTAGCATTTTTTCTTCTCTCTTTCTCTCTCGTCGCTATAGGACTTTGAAGTAAAAAGATATCGAGAGTGAAAAATTTGTCTCTCTCGCTCTTGGCCCGTCTGTCGGAGTCGCCGGGATCGCGCGATCGTTTGTCATCGTTAAAATAATTTCCTTCGCTCCTCTCTCGCCCAACGGGCCTTCATCTCTCGATCTACCTGTGTAAACGTATTTAAGAATTCTCAAGTATACGTGTACGCATACCCAATCCACAGGTAGTAACGACACCCGTTTCCTTGGAGGGAATTTCGAAAATTTCGGAATGAAACTTGTACACTAGACTCACTGCGGTTTCGTCAATTTTATGCCTCGATAGATCGGAAATATTTTTATGAATTTATTTATATGAATGTCCACGCGAAACCATTTGTATCAATGTATCTCTGTGTTCCTTACATAAATTTAGTTTTACGAAATCACATTTAACGAACGATTGACTCAAAATGATTAATGCGAATTATTGTTACCAGCAGAATTAAATTATCAAAAAAGGCCAATTATTCAAACAGGACCTGAATAAACAAATTGACAGTTTATTTTTGTGTGCTGTATACTAATGTATTAATACGAATCACTCGTAAGAATTAATTTTTACCAGTACTAACGAGAAATTATCATTTTGTGATTTTTTCAGCCATTTTGTTTAAACCCTTGTTTCTGCTTTACGGAGATGCCTATTACAAGAGAACGTACCTATTTCATGCATCATATCGAGTAAAAGCAGACAACAAAGAATGACACGATGAGATATACGTTGACTGTCCTCCAGCGATCTTAATGCCAATTAGCATGGCATATTCTTCATTAAGGTTTAACGTCATTAAAGCCACCTGTGATCCGTTTGGGAACACTAATCTCTCTCTCTTTTTATAGTTTTATTTCTCTTTTCCTCACGTTGTTTCTCTTTATTGTCTCCCTCGTCTCATAGTTCGTCTCGTATAATAGTTTGCCTGTCGTCATGGCGTACCCTCGAGAGCGTCCATCATCAGTCAAAACGAACCAGGCTGCAGGCCAGATCGAACGGATTCGAGCGATACCGATCTTCCCCATTGTCATTTTGTTTGTCTAACCCTGTGCTACGTTTTTTCATGAGAGCCGAGTCATCCGCGTCAAAGGCTTCACCGCTAATGAGAGCGATAGAGAAAGAAAATCAAGATCGGCCACCGGCTCTATATCTATGTTATCTCGAAATACCAAAAGGATCGAGCACCGACCACCCTGGCTCTCCGGTACACGATAAACCATATCGTTACGAATACTTTTTTACCTTATTCTTTACGCGATGAACGCGGATTGAGTGCTAAGAGTGATTAATTCGTTTGCAAATAGATTTTCTATCGACTTTTAATCTTCCTTTTGTGATTAAGAGGTTGATTATCGAACTAAATCTTAATCTGGGTATCAGAAAGAGTATTCGAGATAATTGCTTTTGGAGCAATTAGCGTTACATAATCTTTTGTCGAAAAATCAGGAAATCAGATCTCGTTAAGTAGACGCTGTGTCGTATCAATATGAAACATCAAAGCTTTAGAAAAGTGCTAACGAAAACCCTTATTGTTGTCTCAATTATATAAACGAAGTAGTTTTACAGAATTCAGAAATGTGTAAGAACTGATGATTCAAAAAAATTAATACAACGTTCATTATATTTTCTGTCGACACAAAATGTGTGTTAAAGCTTCATAAATGTTATTATGATTGATTGAAATCTAGAGTAAGTTTGAATTTGTTTAGGCGCGATATTGACAAGCTAGTCGTTGATATTCTTTAACGATATAGTAACCTTTTACAACCAAATGAACATGTTCAATTGATTTAAACGGCCTTGGACTATTTTCTGATTGAACCATTGTGAATAGTGGAAATGATCCAATCATTACAATCTCTATAAGACGACATGCTTTAAAGTATAAAATTTTTAAAACAAACACCAGTTAAAATTACAAGATTATGATTTTTCTTGGTCACTGAACTACCTAAATATTTCACTCTTTCCATTCCTGTCAGTCAATGTGAGTTAAGTGGTTACTCAACCAAGTACCGCATCTAATGCTACTTAACTAGTGGAACAGCCGAAAATCACCACCAACCACGGAATTGACTACTGTCAGTGCTGATCTATACCTTAATGACAAATTATATAGAATGATCAATTTGGACTATAGACAACTAGTTTTCCGACCTGCTTTCGATTTCGCTAAACACGCAATTTAAAATCAGTTGACTAATAGGCCAGAGCGTTTGCCCACTAAGTGCAATCTTAATTTAACAGTTTGGAACGTCAATGTTTAGCTATTCTGAATAGAACCCTAAGTTCGATGAACGCTGGTTCCGATGACCTGACTGGAATGTGCCAGATTTGCGTATGTCGAAATTTCATGGCATGCACAGTATGGCAGACAGAATATCAACTGGAATGCAAATACTATAATTTCGAGAAATCTATGGGAATTGAGTCCTTCTATTAGAAAGTTTTCATAAATCCCAAGTATTAAGATAGAAATATTTGAAATGAAACTTCTCCACGTTAAATTCAAATAATCAAAGATTAGAAAAGAATTTCAATTCAACTTATTTCATTTCAACAAATTTCAGTCTACTTATACGATTCCATAAATTATTCTCTAAAATTGTCTGTAGAACTTTTTTATATGTAATTGTAAATACCATTTCCATAACTTCTTTACATCAGGACTTCGCTGAAGTCAAAAGTCAGGCTTCTGCAACGTAACGATAATAATAACATACAATCGATTGGATTCTGTAACCTTTCAATAATTTCGCGTGCAGGCCGGGCATCATTCTTTATACAAAAATTGTCACAACATTGATTCAAAATACCCAGCGTGGATACAAATTTAAGCACGAACGAGCTTCCCCGACAGAGACGCACGAGTGTATGTAAATCAACGCGGAAGCGAATATTGGTGTCCATTGCACTTTCGTTTCATCTTATTCCCCTTTTTTATCCCCTTCGCTCTTTTTACTTGCAGCGATCAGGCATGAATAATCGAGAGCCCTAGACTCGACGACGTCCACCGTTGAACGATTCTCGGACGAAAATCCTAGACGTGGCTTCGAAAGCGTTCTTCCCTCATCTTTGTTTTTAAGGGATTCCTGCATAGTCCAGAGAGAAAGAGAAGAAAAGGCTAATGATACGATCCACGAAACGTGCACGAATGTCACAGAGGTTGTAAATTCTATAGTAGAATGTAAATTCGTATTTGTAAATTGCACGAGTATTGGAAATTCGTACGTGAATATCTCTGAGGGTACGAACGAAGGTGCAAACGTTAGTTTCCACAGACCGCTCACAATCCCTGTTCCTTGGGCGCGACACTGTCCAGCGCCATTTTTCTTTTCTTTTTCTATTTCCTTTTTTTATGTCTCTCTATCTCTTTCTCTTCTCTCGTCTTTTATCCTCACTCTCCCTGTCTTTTCGTGCATACTGTATCAGTAGGTGCGCTTTCCATGCACCGAGAATAAGAGAGGCTTGATATTCGCCAATCGGAACGTCGGCTCGCTCTTTCCTTCTTTCTCGTTGTCTCCCCTGAGTCTGTTCCTTCTCTTCGTTCTTTTTCCTCCTTACTTCCTTTATTTCTCTTTGCTTTCTTTATATTCTCGAATTCAAATGCTCGCTGAGGGAAGGAGCGCAGGAAAAAGAAGAGAGATCGAGAGGAAGAGGTAGGAGAAGAAACGTTGCACGCCGCTCGCGCGAGCGTTTCTGTGCATGCGCGCGTTACTCGTAAATACGAGAGAGGAGAGAACTCGCGAAAGAGCATCTCACGGACGTACAAAGAGGCCACGACGTCTCAATCCTCGGAGAGAGGTCTCCTTGGAGGGTCCCCGGACGGGAGAGCGAGAGAAAGAGATATAAAGATGATAAAAAAACGAAAGGGAGAAATAACGCTCGACTATAGAATGCTGTACGTATATAACCTAGCACATCGATAGACCTATACATCATCCTGCATACAAGCGCAAGGAAGTACGTACGGACGCGAATTCGTACCGATTTCGCCGCGGCGCAGTCGCCGTGCGCACACACGGACGGTAAATGGTGGCCTGTTGAAAACGACACAACCGGGACCGTATAACCCCCTCGCGAAACGTGCACAACTCTCCCAAGGGGTACCACACACCGGGCCTCACAGATCACACCGCTATCTTCCCGCCCAGATCTTCGCCTCTCTCGACTTCGTGAAAACTGGGGGAGGAAGGGAAAGGGATGGAAAGAGGGCCTATTCTCTAGCCTCTTGTCTCTCCCTCATTTCTTTGTTTTACTCTCCTCTTCTCTCTACATCTTTCTCCATGTCTCCTTTTCCTAGTTTCGATCTTTCCTTCTTGCTCCTTGACGTCTCTCTTTCTCCTTACCCGCATCTAATATCGCGAAAGTATTCTCCGGACTCCCTCCAGGAAGAACTTTCGAAGAGACAGAAGGGATTTTATAACATTCTCGCCGCGGCGCATATCTTCCAGCTCGTACACGTGTTTCTGAATTCGCGATATCGTCTTCGGCGAATTTGTTTATCTCGGATACCGGAGGTGGTTGCGGATTTGAGTTTCGAATGGTAAAAGATCCAAGACTATTCCTCACGGAATGATTATTTGAAATTCTAATAAAAACTTAACTACATGTTTTTAAAATTGTTATACCAAAGTTTTGTCAATGAAGAAAACTTGCGAAAACGATGCCCAAAATAGAATGTACCAGATCAGAGATCAGAGCTATCGCCCTAAAGATGCAGTCTGGAACGATTGCGAAACGTCGGCTAGAAACAGTCAGTGATGAACGCAGCTCCAATTCGGAAGCCAATACTATTCTGACTATTAGTAAGTACCGCGAAAGTCTTAAATCTAGAATGTACCAAATTGCAAAATATATCACAAGACGATCGCCCCCTATCTCTGGAAGGGCAATATGGTGGGGCCTCATTGTATTCCCTCCAAAGATATTGAGAGTCAAAATTTGCAATTTCGAGCGATTGAAAATTTCGAATTTGGGTTTGATTTGGATTTCGATTGAATCATACGTGTTTAAAGAAAAATAAAGAGTGGGGCGAGCGACGAATCTAAGTGACGGGGTTATAACGGGGGTGACCTTTTCTATAACTTTTTTATACCCCACCTCGAAAAGGGTGAAGGATGTTTCCTCAACCTTTACCCTACATTGAAATAATCATGGGTATGTTCCAGTGCACTGCCAGCACTGGGAGCACGTGTACATTAGATTGAATTTACAGTACTCGTAATCAATTTCGGAACAGGCCTCATAGTAAACGTATATTTTAAAACAATGCACATTACGATTAAATTTCTTGTTTATTTTGAACAAATATAATGATACACAGGTAATGACAAAAATACAAAACGTGTAAAGTATAAATATTTCTTCGAAGAGAAAAATCGTCTTTTTCTCTCTTAAGCTTGAGAATAAAACCTTGCAAGACCTTTGACTATCCGATTCGAAGGGGGAACCAAGAGCATCGCCGTCTTTGTTTCATATTCCCTACTCCACGAGTCAGGAGGGAGTTAGGAGCTACCTCTGCGCGGTTTCGCGGACAGCTATGGTAATGCAGCATGTCATTTGTTAATTTAAATATCACGATAATTCAGTCTGCTTCCCTCACCCTGCGTCCTCGTGCGCGCGGATATAGACGCCGGTTCCCGCTGCACTTATTTCGCTTCTCGGTATATCCTCTCTTCCTTAATCTCTCCCTCTCGGGCGCTATCGATGCTCTGTTTCTCTCTACGGATTTTTTTCTCTCATCGACGTCTATAAATTTGAATCTCTGCTCTACCGTTGACTCTTGCCTCGGAACAATCGAATGATTTTCATGATCGCGCAGATTAGAATAAAAAGGAGAATTGTGTATTGTTAAAATGAATGGAATTGAGCGTGGCTAAAATCGTGTTTATGGAGGTGACACCGACAACGCTCAAATATTATTCGAATTTTTGTTGATCATTATTACGTTACATGACTGCATGCTAAATAAATACTAAAAAATGTCAACTAATAATTTATATATTTTATTTAACAACTTAAAAACGTGCCTCGTAACTGCTAAATTTTGGCTGGATTTCAAGATTGTTAGGATTTTAGGCATTGTACTTATAGTCAGGAGAAATTATTTAGAAAGAAAAAGCAAAACTTAATCGTTTCTGTTTCCTTTTCTTGATGCTCTCACTTTGAATATTTTTAAATGAAATTTCCAATAAAAATCTCTGAAATGACTTTTCCTCTTATTACCATAGTCTCATGTGAATAAGACATAACACAGATAATCTTAAAATCGAAGGAAATCTTTTTAAGACAGTTTTACACCGCGTTAAGATAAAAAAATAATAACAATCAAGGCTCTCGGTCACGCGACTATAATTACGAGGTAATCTCACGTATATGCGGGAACGAATTTTGCACGGTACGCCAATGGTTAATCTGAGGAGGGTTAAACGTAGAAGATCGAGGAGAGAAAGAGAGAACGATGCGAAGAACTTTAACGGGCTTTCAATTGGAGCCGCGTGGCTCGGTATACGTGGCATTGGCACGCAGTAGCGAACATCGTGGATTCTGCGCGAGCGGCGTGTCCGATAGCCAACGGACTCTGGCACGTAGGCAATGCGATTGAAGCTAATTTGAAATTTTAAAGTCGCTACTACTGAAAGCAGCCTCTCGCGACTCGGAACATGCGACTCGCGTGCGTTCCCGCGCCGGTGAATCGACGCGAAAAATCTCCTCGACAAGTGACGAGATGAACGTCCAAAACAATCGTTCAATTTCGTAACACATGTTCAAGATTATAACTGAATTTTGATTTATCATGAAAATGAACAATTTTTTTTTCTCTAAAGAACAACTTACTAATTATTTTCTCACGATGCAATGACGCATCGCAATCTCATGCGAATAATTCATTGTTTGTATTTCTAAAATATGAATTTCCTCTGAGGAGCCGTAAATAATCATTTTTCCCACGATTTATCGAAATCAATATCGCGATATTTTCGTATGAATTAAAATGACAGGGACAAGTATCGATTGTCAAATTGCCACCTCCATAAATAAGATTTCATTCGCGAGAGAGGGTGAGCCGTTCCCTTTTTTGTTGAAATAAATAACGTCGGAGCCGAGACTCGTTAAGTGACTTAACCTGTATCGTAATGAAGGAAGAAAAGCCTCCGGGAGTGGACGCAGAGGTTCGATGAGAAAGTGATGAAGACGCGGGGAAAAAGATGCGTCAGGATGAGGCTACGTAAAGGAGCGAAGGGAAGAAGAAGAGCAAGAAAAGGGAAGAGCAGAGAGGACGGAGATGAGGAGGAAAACGAGTCAGAAGAAAGAGCGAGAGTCGTGGAAGGATCGGAAGAAAAAGAGAGCATGAGACAAAAAGAGAGGAATAGAAAAAGAAAGACGTCGCGAGAGAGACAGAGAAAGAGAGTGAGAGTGAGACGGGAAACGAGAAGGGGGCAAGTCCGCGAGTTGAAAAGAAGAGGACTCAATCCGCGGCGTGGCAGAGCGGCGGTAACTAACGCAGGAAGGAGACGTAATAGCCAATCACGCGGCGAAGGCAAAAACACCGACGAGCCAGCAGGAGTGAAACGAGAAAGAGACCGAAAGAAAATACAGAAGGAAAGGGGAGAGAAGAGTGGAGCATCGTAAAGCGAATGGTCACTCGAGGAGAACGAAACGAACGAGATCGTCGTTTCTTCGTCGACGAAAGGACGTATCATTTCCTCTCGAATCCCCTTGAATGAGCCTCTTTTTCAGGCGCGATATCGCAAAGACTCGAGCGTGTATCGAGTCCCGGGGGCGTTGGACAAAAAGCGTATAAAAAAATATAAATAAATAAAACAAAAAATATATTAAATAAAATGAAAAAATCTAGACGCCATGATTCCTCCGAGAGCTTGCGAGCCGCAAGGACTCTCGTTCCGCCGATGAAGAACTCTCGATGTTTACCGCGTATTGAAATACGATCCGAACGCACACGCACGCCACGGAGAGGGGAGGATATTAATTAGAATAATTGCCGCTAACAGGCTCGTTAGCGTTCGAATGAGATAGCCAACGGATCTTCCCGAGTGTCGGAGAGAGACTTGAAAATTCAAGCGCAGTGCCGATGGAGCGGGAGAGGCGGAATGAATCGCATACGAGAGAAGGTAAACGTCTCTTTTTCTTTTATTCGGCTTGGGAGTGAAAAGTATGAGCAAATTTTTATTTGCACTTTTTTCATCGCTTAAATTTTTTTATATAAAATTATTGTTCATAACTTTTATATTTTAATTTTATATTCAACAATAATTAAAAAATAATTTTTATTTCATTGTGACACGCAAAATCTTTTGGAAAAATTTAATATAATGTCCATTGATCATTTTTTAGTTTTCATTTGTTCTTATGAAAAATTCTTGAAAAAAATTCTCATTATGATACATTTTCGTCTTTATTACAATCGAAAAAAATTTTTACAATTTTTCGTTTGTGGCAATAACAATTTAGTGGAAAGTTACTCGCTTCGATCTGAAAAAAGTGGATTCTTGGACGAAAAGGGACTCGCACCCTCGCAATAAATTGACAAAATTATCCAAGACCTCCCGTCCACTAGAATTCCTCGTTCCCGTATATTTACGAGGATTGACATGCACACGGAGCGCGCAACGTGCAGGATCGTTGAAACGAGTGAAAGAACTTTTGTGCGCATTGACAGCTGGCGTCTTCGGGCTTATTCCCAGTTTCGCCGACGTCGCAGCGAGCGACCTCGCCTCGGAGGAATCTCCGTCTTCCCAGGGCGATTTCAAAGAGAAGAATATATCAACATCCGAGAGGCTAAGAAAATCGAACAGTATATAAAGATGTAAGTATATAACACAAGCATAAATAAATAGTAGAAAAAAGTGTAAGTATAAAGTACACAGAGATACACAGACAGTTAAAAACCAAGAGAGTCGAACAACGAACTTGAAAAAATATTGAAAATACATTTTAAATCATGTTTACCCATTCGCCATTTCCATATCTACTCAATGCACTCTAAAAATTTTAAAAAATAATAGGAAAATCCAAACAGAAACGCTTTGCCTTACTTTCAGAACCTCGCGAAGGGCTCGAGAGTGCGCGCGGATAAATCGAGAAACACAAAAGAGAGGAGATTCAAGCTCCTTAAGGATCGGGGTGTGGTGACGCGCGTACGCGGAGGCAAAAGACACGCTCTACTTCTATCTTCTACCATGATTGGTCGAGGAAACAGAAAGGCGATTCAGTCCTGTTTGTATCGTGTGCTTGTGTACAAAAGTACACATTGTAGAGAGACGTTTCTGACTCGACGGAGAGCGAGGAGAAAGAGATAAAAAAAGCGAATGAAGAGAGAAAAGAGAGAGAGAGAAAGAGCGAGAGAGAGTCAGAGGCTTCTAATCAATTCCAATTAGAGAGCGGAATATTTGCGGGGCAGTCGAGCCACGCAGAGAGACTATTAGCAGTCTCTCTTACTACCGTGAGTGCGGGAGCTCTCCTCCTCCCGGGATCCTCGGGAGATCTCTTCCCTTGTGTCCAGCCGCGCTCTTCACCGGCCGTAAATCAAGAACGGGGGCCCGCGTTCGTCCCACATCGTGGGGACTTACCCCCTCTCCTTAACTCTCTGCGCTTCCCTCTCTCCTTCTCACGACTCTCAATCCTCCCTGTCTTTATTCATTCCACCCTTCATCCCTTCTCTCCGTCCTTCTCTCTCCTCTTCTCTTTCTTTCTCTCTGTTTCTACGCGATGTATATATAAATATATATAATCCCCGACGCTAACGAAGTCGAACATAACTCGGCCGATACAACTCAATAGCCGGGGCCCGTTGACAGTCGGTAAAACAGCCGAGTATTTCTAATTGGCTGGACGGGACGCATGCTGATTAGGCTTTTCTTTGCTCTCTTACTGGGAGTTCTCTCCGTGGATTTTTTTTTCTCTATGTATACCTATATATATGTACGGATTTTCTTTTTTTTATTCTTGTCGATTTTTTCACCGCGTCTCTATCTCCCTGTAGATTTCTTCTCTCTTTATTCTACTCTATAATTCTCTCTCGTTTTCTCATTCTTGTCCTCTCTCCTCGCACGCTCTCTCTCTCTCTCTCTCTCTTTCTGTTCTCCTCAACCTGAAAGCCTGCGGATCTCGCGTGCGTCTCGGGCCGCGTGTGTATTCCGCTCCGGGGCGGCCTCGCGGTGGCCCCCGATAAAGAAACACGCTGATTGGACACGTGGGGCCACGCCGCGTCGTCGTTACGCGCCCGGGATCCCCTAACCGGGAAACCGCAACCGTATTAGCTCCGACTCGCGCGCTCTTCCTCGCGTATTCCGAATCCAATCCTCTCCGCGTTATGTATTATGCGCATACGCCCGATGTGTACGAGACACTAGCGCAAAAGTCAACATATCCCGCGAACATGCCCACACGGAAATATATTTCTCTCGAGATTTCCACTTTACCCAGGACAATGACTCTGCCTCGATCATTCTCTTTTTCTTTCTATTCTTCATTTCTTGATCTCATGGAACTGGAGCTTCCATTTGGATTTTTAGAAAAAACACTTAACATGGGAATCGCGCGACAGTCGTACTCAAAAGTTTTGTTGCATGTGAAAAATGAATGTAAAATTTTCATATTCAATTTTTTATTCACGCAAAATTTTTTTTTATTTTCAGTTTCGTGAGCATCTTGTAAAATGAAACGAAACTTAGATAGAAACTTAAACGATAAACCAAGATTTTTCGCGGCTAAAAATGTCCATATAATTAAGAAGTGATTCCAAGTAGCAGCAAAATTAACAGCTACAGTTAACATCACATAAATTCTCGCTAGTAAGATTCTTCAAATTTTTCACACTTCGCAATGTAATATGTCAAAGAGTATGCAAATTTTTAAAAAATCATATGAAATCCACCTGTAATTTTCTTCATGTCCATTCAATATAAATATAATATTTGCATTCCAATCAAAATTTAAAAAACTTCAAATATTCCACTATGTCAATTATATTCATATTTTTGAACTTTAAACAAAATAATTAATTTAATGAAAAATAAGACAACACCAATTCGAATTCACCCAAATCACTCGCTAATCATCATCAGAGAATAATCCTGTTCTTATTCTCCATTCAAGCCCCAACAACGGCGCGAAAGACAAAAGTCCGTCTAATAGAGTCGTTTCCCCTCACGATCGTTTTACTCGAAATATATGTAGGAGTACAGAAAATAAATGTTGTGGGAGAGGAGAGGCTATTCCATATCCACATTGGTCAAGCTCCGGCCTCATAGTCGCACGATAAATCATAAGATTAGAATTTTAAATTTCCGCGGGCCGCGCGTTGTTCTCTCGTGTATACTCGGACATACGTATGTATACGCATACATAGAGAGGGAGACACAGTTGCAAACGAGCCTTTGCGAAATAGTGCGACCCTAGTAGCACGGTAGCGAGATAGAGAGAAAAAGAGAGAGACAAAGTGAGAGAGGAGAAGCGAGAAGAAACCGCGATGGAAATGTATCGCGAGAACGGAGAGATCGCTAAAAAGAGAGAGAAAGAGTGAGAAGGATTGCGAGAGAAAAGCAAGAGAGAGAAAGAGAGGAACAGGGAGATAAAGCGAGAAAAAGAGAATCGAGCGTTGAAATTCCCTCGAAATCTCGTTCGAAGATCTTTCGCTCCTGGGTGCGCGAGGATCGATGCATGCATCCTCAAGTGGTAGTCGCTGGATACGTCTTCGGATTTAGCTTCTATATTGCTCCGCAGAGTGTCCACCAGAAGGAACAGGGTTGTATAAGAAAGCCTCCTGGTGTCCGTTCTTCGATTCTCTTCTTTTTTTTCTCTTCGTGTTCTTTTTTTCTTCCTTCTTTTCTTTACTTCGACTCGCTATATCCTTCGGTCATATAAAATGCGAGGATACCACTACGGAATTTGAATAACGGCCATTGTGCTATATACCCCCGTTACAGCATCAACGGCATCCTTCCGAAAAATATTCTCGGATATATCGCGGCTACGAGATTCCGATATAAAGAGGATATGAAAATCAACATCTTGTACAATTTGGCGGTATTTTTTTTTGATACTTTTTTATTTCAAATGAAAAGAAATGTGTTTAAGAAAGTAAACATTAATATATGTCTCTGTAGTCATATTGATTGTTTTTGTTGTGTATGTATCTAGAAAAAGCAGAGCTTGCTATTTTTTGGTATATAAAAATTTAAGAATAATATTTTTTGACTCGAATATATTATGTTTATAGTTTTAGATATTACAGTAATTACAGTAATTGATATAATATGGTGTACAAAAGAGGCAAGTACATTTTTTCATAGTATTGCGGTGAATAGTAAAAATAGTAAAAATTTTATTATTTGGCTTCCCTTTTTATTTTTTGAAAAAGTATTTTTTATAGTTTTGTTGTATTTTTACAAAATACCTTTTCCGTTACTAGATATGATTTTCAATTCTATAAAATATCAATTTATACAAATTAATAAAATTCTTATTTACTTTACGAATATTGAAAATATGAAAATACAGTGAAACCTGGATATGTGGGACCTGGATAAGTGGGAAACCTCTATAACTGAAACTCATACTCAGGTCCCGGCACCTTCGAACCAAAAAACCTCTATTAGTGGGACTGCAAAACC
>JAPYYX010001445.1:0-25449 GCA_030522605.1 Cremastinae sp. B BG-2022a | reverse complement strand
AAAATTATGACAAAAATAATTCTTTATCGCAAAATATTTTTATATCAAAAAAAATTTATTTTTATGTAAAAAGTCGTAAAATTCAGTGACAAAAGATATGACGATAAGAATGATAAAGTGGGAATTGAATGTGCATTTCCCAAAAATGATTTTTTTTTTCAGGTACGAAAAAAATCGTAAAAATGGAAGAGAAAAAATTGAGTGATAAGAAATAAGAGAAGGAGAATTTCTTTTGGACCAATCGGAGGAGCTGCTGACGTAGAACGCCCACGCTAACGAAAGATAACATTATGTGTGCGTTATGGGCAAACGATATATCTGTTTGTCGTGGGTGTGTACATATAATTCTCTCTCGCACCTCCCTGCACCAGGAGAGGAGCGAGATAATACGCAACGCGCGTATTATAATATCCGGCCAGGAGAAAATCCCGAGGGCCGTGCGATTCGCCGATCCTGCCTCTCTCTCTCTCTCTTCGTTCCTTATCTATTCTAACCTTCATTGGCCGCTGATAAAAGCGCACCGAGATACGACGTACTTTTGACCAATCCTCAAGCTGCGATTTACGCAGTCGGAATAAAAAATGGCAGTAAAAATATTTTTAATATTATAATTATTATCTTTTCGAAATCTGTAGAAATTTTAAAAAATTTGTAGTAATTTTTTTTAATTTTTAAAATAAAATTTTAAAAATCGTAGGTGTAATTTCAACGTTATTTTTTATTATATTAATTTTATTTAATTCTATTTTCAATTAAAAATTGTTATTAATTTAAAATTTTTTAATTTTTATTAATTTATTAATTTAAATGAATAAATGAACGTTGATTCAAGTCGAAAGCACAACAATTACCAAACACGATAAAAAATTGCAATTATTTAAACAAATCGACCAAAACTATAAAATTCAAGTTTGCAAGTTTAACGACAAAATAAAACGGACCGTTAAGCATCAGGGGAAAAAATACCTCTTATTTCCTCGCGAATCTCAATTTAGGTCAAGCGAGATGAAAGGGAGAAAAAAAAGTGACGTTTTTTCGATTAAATGAGGAAATAAAGTGGGACGTCATTGTTCACGGGTGTATAATACGAAGGCCGGAATAGCTTTTGATGGCTCATCGCAGTCTTAGCTCGGGATCTGTGTGTCTATGAAGGTGAGAGCGCGCGGGGATAGGCGTTTGGACAGTTGCAAAGGCGCGAAGATAATAGAGAGAGCGTGCTGGTAGCCTCCGCGCTTTCTACGCTTTTGCTCCCGGCTGAGAGAGAGCCCAAGTGTGTGCGCTCTACGTTCCTTGGATTTCCGGAGAAGCAAAAGAGGAACAAGGCGTCCACCGGGGAATAACGGAGAGAGAAAGAGAGAGAGAGAGAGAGAGCTAAAGGTGGGTAGAGGTAGCTACGATAAGGAGACATTAGCGACCCGTATGCGATACCGCGAGCTCTTTCTCTCTCTCTCTCTGTTTCTCTCTTTATTTTCCTCTTTCTCTACGTCTATATATATTTGTCTATCTCTCTCTTTCTCGCGAACCATACAATCCGGACTAACTGATAAGAGGACACACGTCCGACGACGTAACGACAAGACGACTCTCCCGTCTCTTTTCCTGTACACACATTTTCACTCGCCAAAACTCGGCCTTGGAGTACGAGAAAATTTCAGAAATCTTTAGACGTCTCCCTGCAAAATTTTCCAAGTTTTTCGAAAATTTTTTTATTTATTAAAATTCAAGTTTTTATTATTTAATTTGAATTTTCGAAATTCAATTTTTATTGAATTATTTTTATTGATTTCAATTCAATTCGAATTCGTTTTAATTATTTTTTTCTAAAATAATAAATACATTAAAAAGTTTCAAATCGATACGAAAATTAAAAGTTTAATCCTGAAAACGAAATTCGAGCCAAAAAGTAAAATTTTTTTATTGGATTTTTGTCGAAATTTTTTTTCGAGTGATTTTTTTTATCACTGACAAAAAAACGAATTTTTAGTCCACCGTTCATCAAGTTGTCTCCGTCCGGGAGCACGGTACACTATCGTTTCCTCGTAATCATATCGCGCCGTTCACTATACGTCGGGAAGGGCTGAAGGGACCCGGCTGTCGTGGACTCGACTATCTTTTGCCCGTATCCGGATTCTAGCAAAGTGAAGAGGAAGAAAAAGAGAGAAATACTTGCTAAAAATCGCACTCTGAATATTTTTCTTAATGTATTATTCCCAAATTTTTGTTACCTACAAATTCAAACCCCTTTAACAAATTCAGAATTATTAGAATTAAATTTTATTAAATATTATCGATCAAAAATTTTTAAAAATTGATTTTATCAATTTAAAACTTTTTTCTGTGTTTTACTTTATTAATAAACAAATTAACATGTCTTATCATCGTCATTAAACATAAATCTTATTCGTGATAAAAAACTGACGTATCTAACTTCCAACAGCAAAAAATAAAAAAATAAATGTTTTATGTATTAATGTTTATTAACATAAAATATAAATATTCAAATCTTGTTTTTTGTCTGATTGTGATATCGAAGTACCTTAAAAACACAAAAATGTTCTCTATTTATATTCAGTCCAATCAGAATTCCCAGCATCAAAGTCTAACGGGAAATTAATAAATCTCCCGATAAAGAAATAATTCTCGATAGTCGTCCCGATTGCGTTTTATCAGCTGGGAACGTCTGCACGTTAGACGGAGTAATTTTACATTTGTCCATTATACATGTCCACGAACGACCGATCAACAGATCGAGAGAGAGAAACAGAAATAGAAAACGGGAGAAAGCTCCGAAGCAAAAGGTCGGCCTCGATTGGAAAACACATTACACTTGCGCCCTTATGACTCTAGAAAATCAAAAACGCAAGAAACGGTACAAAATAAGATAAAAGACATAATAGCAGTGATTAAGACAGTCGAGAGTGCATATCTCGAGAGCAAATTCGCGTCGTGTGGCACACGCTCGAATTCTTTCATCGAAGAAACGTCGAAACAAATACAGGGGTCGAGATAAATATGGAGACGAAACTCCGAAACGTTGTAAATAATTTATACTTTCAGTGAAAATTTTCACGTAAAATTTTACATTTCAATTCAATTTCGAATTAAAATTAAATGCATCAATATTAAAAAATACTCGACATGTTTTTTTTCCCAATTTTGTTTTATGTTGTTCGTTAGGAGTCGTAATTTTACGGCCCTAAATATAGTTTAATGGTTAATATACTTCATTATTATTTTGGTAAGTATTCGGAAGTGGGCTCCACCGGGAATCGAGCTTAAAATTATTTTTAGAGTCGATTTAGATTTTGGTGGGATTGGGTGGATTTGGGTGGTTTTGGGTGGGAAGGATTGTCGGTGGAGCTCCGCTTCCGAATTTTTACTATAACTTTTGATTTTTACTTAATTACTAAATAAAATGAAGCTATAATTTTACAATATCAAAAATGCAATGCAAAATTGCATTAATATATTTTTATATCAAATTTGATTTGATTGGATTCGGGTGATTTTGGGTGGAAAAGATTGTCGGTGGAGCTCCGCTTCCGAATTTTTACTATAACTTTTATTAAATTTTACAATATCAACAATACAATGCAAAATTGCATTAATATACTTTTATATCAAATTTTTGTGTGCCCTTTCTGTCAAATCAACATGGCCAATAATCTGGTCCATATCGGACATGCTTTTAGTTTTGTCCCCGAAAGTATACGAACGGTATACGAAACGGATAGAGGACGGAAATCTAAGCGCGAAAAGCCTAGAAGTCGTTGAGAGGTTCGCGAACGAGAATCGCGTTTTTCTAGGCGGCTCAAGAGACTCGCTCACGCCTGCGCCCTGATAAAAGTCTCCCGCGGGCGAACGTGGGCGGACAGGTAAGCCGAGAGAAACCGATCGGAAATCGATCGGTAACGTCAGGTTAGCTTGTTATACATAGCTCTTAAATATATGAGAAAAAGATAGACACCGTGAGCCCCGCGTTTCATTCTCTCTCGCGTTCTCGCACGTAACGCGCTAGCTTTGTTTATATCGGCTTTTTCCTCGCTCTGTTATCCACGATGACAAGCCACTGACGGACACGATTGTTTATCGGGAATATTGCCGGAGCACGATTTTTGGAACGACAACCAAAATATAAAAACAATTTAAAAAATGTAATAAATTCTTTACATTGAATATTTCATATCATCATTTAAATTTCTTATTTGAGTTGTCAAATTTTTAAATTGGAATGTTTATTTTAAGTTAAATTCAAAATGATTCGTCATCGACTCATAATGAAATATGAATCAAAGTGAAATTAAAATCGTAACAGAAAGATTTAAGGTTCAAGTTTATCAAAAAAAAATTGAGTTAAAATCAAAATGATTCATCGTCAATTCATAACAAACTCTGAATCAAAGTGAATTCGAAATCACAACAGAAAGAGTTAAAATTCGAATTTATCTAAAAAATTTTGAAAAAATGAAGCTTACGATATCGTCGAAAAAATGAAAAAATAGATTTAATTTCGATTAGAATTAAGACTGGATAAAAACAAAGGGTCTGAGAGTATAAATTACAGTTTGAATCGAAGCGGGGCCAACGACCGTGCCTCTGTGAAAATTCCGTGGATGCGCGTACGTCAATGGATCCAAGGAGGAGCAGGGAGGACTCTAGGTATGCGAGAGAACGTAAGCGAGTAGAAAAGGCGAGGACGACGACGACGACGACGACGACACAACGGCGACGTGGGCGATCGGGCCGACACACGCCGCCGGTTACGCGGTGTGGCGCGTTCGCACGCCCACCTGTTGAAACCGGAGCCGAGGCTGGAAGGTGAATCGAGAGAGAGAGAGAGAGAGAGAAAGAGAGACAGAGAGTCGAGCGAGCAGGACGGAGAGGCGCCGTTCGCAAGCTTGGGCGACGAGAATAGAGCGAAAGTCCGAAGAGCGAGTGAGAGAGAGAGAGAGAAAGTCGAGGGAGAATGCTCATTCATTATCCCGACGCGCGCGGCTCGTTCGCTGCTGCGTTTAGCTCCCTTGGGCGCCGCGATTCGCATGCCACGCCGATGCACTTTCGCCAAATCGATTCTCTGCACATTCCCTGAGAATCAAAAAATTGACCAGACTTTGATTAATCAAGAATATGATCAATGATTATCGTGATCAAGTAATCAAGAAGATCAAGGATTAATCATTCATTTTCTGGTGGACGAATCTGGTGGACGAAATAGCTGGATGGATTGGATAGTTGTGAAAATTTGTTTCAACAGCACCAATTGGTTAATGACGAATTTACTATTTACAATAAGTCGGTACGGACTCGTACTGGACAAATGCAAAACTGTAACTGACTGGACTTGACCAAAAGTCGAATTTTTATAGCGGTCTGATCGGTAGGGCCATCACAAGAGAGAAAAGGACAGATAAATAATTTTGAATTTAAAAAATCGATTAAAAAAATGACTAATTACTGGAAAAATCGGTGAAGACTAGTACATGAAATTTCGGAAAGTTTAAATAAAGAAGCAAGCAGTGAATTTATTAACATGAGGTAAAAAGCTCGAGCATAAAAAATGAAAACTCAAAAATCCTTTAGAAAAATCGATCGATTTACTTGATTTCAGAACTTTCTATACTTCTGGCATCGAGAAATGTTTATATTTCGTCCATCAGAAAAAAAATTTACCCATGATGGAGAAAAATCCATTTTTCGAATCGATGAATATATTGCGCTGATCTATAGATCACTCCATCTTGATCTATAGATCCTCGATCTATAACTCAAATGATTCATGAAGCCCTTAAATCGTTGGGACACGCAGCACCGTTTTAATGAACCAAAGAAAATATAGAACGATCTGCTTCCTGATTTTACGATTAATAGATCACTCGAAGGATCGCTGCATGGAAAATGTATCCCAGCGAAGAAAACATGTTTCTACTTGATCCATGGATCATTAGGATGATAAATGAATCGTTAAAAAATGAAAGAAAAAATAACAAACCATGTTTCATTTTTGTTCTCGATATATTCAAATGAAAATTTAATGATCATTCATAGATCACGGAACTTAGATACCAACTCACGATAAGGATTTATAGGATTTGTCCATTTTTAATTAAAAAAATGAAAATATACGATAAAAACAAATTTCCATATGGAAGTTTTCATCACTGCACCTATAGAAAACTGAATATAAGAAACATTTTTTTACGCAGTATGAGTTCATGATGATTGGGAAATAAGATTGTAAGATTAATATATAATTTTCGAAAAATGTGAAAACGAAGGATTTTTTTTGTCTGCCGAGTGTAATCCGAGGAACGCGGCCGGCTCGCTTGAGCGTTGATATCGGCGAGAAGAAGGCCGATACCCTCCCGGTGATCTCTCTCTGGGACAAGACAACAATGCAATCTCGTTTTGTCTCGCGCGGCGTCCGGTTCGCGGTAACAACCGCTGGGAAAAACATCAATGCGAGTTGCAAGAGCAAGAAAGAGAGAAAGAAGGAGAAAAAATGGAGAAAAAAAACCGTACGAGAATATAATGATCCCTTATCACGAATTTCTGTCCTTATCGCGGCGAAGTTTATACGAAGCGGCGAGAAACAAGAAATTACAACCCCGACTCCGATCAAAGTTTATCCGCGCTCAATGACAAGAGAAAAATAGATTCGAAGGAACGATTGTGTAAACATTTCTCGATACGTTCTCCCGTTTATTTTTACTTTTTCCCCGATACGGGAGAGTCGCGGGTCTCGAGGAAACTTTCCAGCGGATCGATAAATTGGCGCGTTAAAAAAAAAAAGGTCGCGGTGCACTTCCGCCGAAAAAAGGTTCCTGGTGGACGAGAGAGGAAATCGGGACGGGGAAAAAAAACGTAATAAGAGGTGGACCAAGAGTCCGTAAGTTAAAAGGGAATTCATCCATAATAAGAAGGCTCCGGAGAAAGGACGAGACGGGGAAAGGCACGTGGTGTATTATGTACGCGGGAAAAGAAGCGGGAAGGGAGGGAGATGGACGCTGAGATTGAGCGGAATAATGGAAGAGAGAGATAGAGAGGAAGAAAGGGTAAAAAGCGAGGCTGAGGATCGGCGTGCGAATCTCCAACGGAATAATAATGCGGCTGAAATAAAACTGCCTGGACAAAGCCCTTTTTCCCTCGACTATCTCACATCCAGAACTGACCATCAGCAACTCGCGACCCTCTTTACATCCAAACCATCCCGACGAGCATCAAAAAATTGTCGATTGCCAAATAAAATAACCCAAGAAAATATTAACAATAGGCACGACGTAGGTCCATTATTGAATATGGACTATAGTGGAGATTGAGTATAGTTCCATTGAAGATAAGATGCATTTGTGCCGAGAGAGGTAGCATCATAAAATTGTGATCCTCGTGTAGTTCTATTCCCATTACACTCCAAATCATTGCTTGTCATCAGTCCAAAGTATGATTTCCTACAAAATCGAACAAACAACGTTCGGTACCTTAAGGTGTGGCAGCAGAACCTATTATACTTACACTTGATTTCATATGGCTAGTTGCTATATGCTAAGAACCACTTAATCGAACGCTTAACACCTTTAAGACCTATCCAAGTAGTCCTGATGATGTGAACCGACCATAAGTACGGTTGGTATCTACCATGATGAACCAGAATCCCTTTGGTAGCTTTGATGATGATCAACCATCACTTCTTTTGATACCTTTAAGGATGGTACATCATCAAAGGCACATTTCATACGTTTCAGCCTTATGCCGAAGTGGCCTTAATGAACCGATTCATCGCAGTACGTGAAATAGATAGAAACTTAATCATTCCATGATGACTAAACCTACTGCTGCATAGTGGTAGTCTGTTGGAATGCTGACTTGGTTTCTACGAATGCTAAGCAAAGTCTTGCCAGTATTATGATATGCAGCAAACGATACGGCATCAAAACAGCAACACTAAAAGCAGTAACCAACATTACGCGAGTAAGCAGAGTAGTAGGACATTTAAATCCACATATGAGGGTTTCGGATCGGCAATGTTGCTTTGTTTCGTCGCTTAATGTTTATGCATTTGAAACCATGCGTTTAAATTCATGAGAATCTTGTTGATATCTTCATATCTGCATATCATTGAAATGGCTACAATGTATATCATGTTAAAACCTTTACACATTCCTATGCATGATCGCTCAAATTCAAAGTAGGACAGTTACCAATAAATGCAATTTCGGAAAAAAGGTCAGTTGCAAGCTCCACCAAACGAGAGACCATTACGTTCTATCAATAATTGATCACATTGCAACTATCTGCAAGAATTAGAAAAATCTTCAGACTTTTCACGAATTTTTCCTTTGAGGTATCTCTTTTCGCGTTTAGAAAATGGCAGCGGAATAAAAACGCGATAGCACGTGGGTGGGTTGTACCCGCCCAGAGGGAATCGAGAGATGAGTTGCTCGAGTTAAATGAAAACCTACCTATGCTCGTGATAGCGCTGGAAGGAAGTCCATGCGCGGTGTATAATCAGACGGCCGTGAGTAGACCTGACGAGTCTCGATAAAGAGAAACCCAAGGAGAAAAGAAAGAAAAAGAGAGCGATGCCGAGAGGTGGAGGAGGAGGAATAAGGAAAAGAAGAGCAGCCAAGAGGGTTTGAAAAAAGTGCTCCAACGATATAGAAGAAGAAACAAAAGGGTAAAAAAAGAAGTAAGTCGTGATAAAAAGAGGTCCGTGGGGGTAAAAGAGAGAGGGAAAGAAAAAAGTCTATCTATCGCTCTATCTTTCGTTTCTTTCTCTCGAGAAGTGAAAAAAGGCCGTGAAAGAAAGGAAGAGATAGATAAGAGTGAAGGGGAGAAAGAGAGAGATAGAGAGAGGGGACATTTAAGTAGTACGGAATCTTTTTCTCCTTCTTTCTCTTTCCCGAGGAGCGGGAGCAGCACACATCACCTCGTTCCATTCCCTTATCTATGCATCTTCCGCCCCGCCGACGCATACTCGAGGGTGTGCGTGGGTCCTCCGTGAATAAGTCGACCGAAGTATCTTCAATGTGTGCCTTGACTACATACACTCGATACTTATAAGGTAAGACTAAAATATCTTTTTCATGAGCTGTTTTTCATTTGCAGAATTGTGGAATTTTGCTCAAGTGATCTATTAGGAATTTGTGACTTAGGGTGTCCATTTAATAGTCCATAAATTTGAATCTATGGTCCAATCGACTTTCATGGGATGATTAAAGTCAAGTGGATTCAATAATTAATTTGAAACTTCATCGACCAAATGTGAAGATTAGCCTCAATTGGTTAGAAATAAGATGAATCTCTTAGAGGTTGAACATCAATGATCATCAATGGACCATTTAACATAATTACATGAATTAATGGGACATTGTTCAACTGCTACAACTTATTCAACCATCTTGTTAGACAACCTTATCCTTAGAAGTTGGCTAGCACTTTCTTTAGTTTACAATTAATACAATATATTGAATCTAAAATGGACAAATGAAATCTGTCTATGATTGGTTCATTATGATGTAATTGTGAATGCCAATGCAAGTCGTACATGGCATACCCATCCTTGGCCATTGATCATCCGGTGGAGAATATGATAACATACTTAGTCTACAGTTTACAACTAAACTTCTTTTGCAATTGCCTAATTAGTACTATCCATAGGGGGTGTCAAATTCAACTGAATCTAAGCTGTCCTTGGTCCGTTCTATTGCACAATCATCAACCGCCTGCGATTTCATCCTTTAGTGGTCTGCATAAGACCTTCCAAATATGAGTTATTTATAGTAATTCATTAAAATTTATTTATTTATTTGGCTTCAATACACTTTAAAAGCTTCAACGTCACCGGTCTCTGGTTCAAACCAGACTAACTATTTCACTACGAATATTTGAGTTTTTCATGACTTCTGGATCACTTTACCTGTCGGTTAAGTGATAAGAAAGATTGTATGTACAAGGGGAATGTGTTTCCTGCGCACACAGGCTATCTTTCGAGCCGCTAAAGTATATACGAGAGACTCTCGGCAGAACTCGGTGAGGGAAGAGAAGAAGCTTGGAAGAGGTGGTAGCTATAACAATATCTTGTTTGGTCGGACAAACAGCGGCACGCGCGGCGTGTCGGCGGGCCTAATTGCCTCCTCTTCTTCCTCTGCCTTTCCCGTTCTCTTGCACCTTCCGATCCCTATTATTTACTCTTCAAACATGAAAAAAATAAATACAACTCTCAAAAGAATTTCCTATTGAAATATAGAAAAAAACGCAGGGAACGCAGATCAAAATCTAATTTTAGTGATTTGTGAAAATTATGATAAAAATAAAAGTTTTATGAGAATTTATAAAATGTTTTGAGGCTTTTAGCTACTCCGCTCTCACGTCAATCCTTCGATAGCTCTCAAACTTTCAAGTTGGAATATTAAATAATTGCTCTGCGCAAGACTTTTGTTCTTTTTATTTCACTATCGATCCCATATTATAACTTTCACGCTGAAAACTTTGAAAACATGAATAAAAAAAGATTTTAGTTCATCATTTTAAAAAATCGGATAAAAATAAAATTTCATAAAAATCTTCCAATCGAAGTGACAGGACGAAATTATAATGCAATTTCGGGGAATATTAAAAGTGCACAAAGGGATTGCGATTCTGCCTGAATGAAAAGTGTAGGAAGGAGGAATAATTTTCGATAAATCGGTGAAAATGGGACAACGAAGCGTGCTGATGCACACACTCGCGTGTGTACACATCGAGCGACGTATAATGCTCGCAGTTTGGACGCGAGAGAGGAGTAAAGGGACGCGAACGAGCGAGGGCAGGAGGAGGAAACCGGAGGATTATGGCGGATCGTTCGAATCGCGAAAAGGCCTTTACGGAGCGCGGAGCACGATCGAGATATTCGCGTATCGGCCGGCATTTCGAGTGAATATTAGCGTAATGAGCTCGATAGCCAGCTGATATGAGATTTCGACCCTGTACCGCAGTCACGTACCACCTCTCTCCCTCTCATTCTCTTCCTCATTTTCTCTCTCCACGTTTGCCGAACACACGTTCTCGCCAATATTTATCCACGTGCGTGTTTGGCCCTGTGTCACTTCGTTTCTCAGTCCGTTCGCATGCGAACGTACACTCTTACGTGTCCGTTGATCCGTCGATCAGGAAGGATCACGCGGGATGCACGAGGAGAGAGAGAAAATATATCGTCCGGATTTGTGAAATTCAAAATCGCAGGACCGGTAATATCTGCAATTTGGTCATCGAAATTTGCTCATTCTTCTCTTCATGGTTGTACGTATTTGTCCATTAAAACAACGAAAATTATATGCATAACGGACCCATGTACTCACGTGAGATATACGATTTAATGGATTTAAACCTGTCGAAATGGCGGAAGAGGTCACGTGATATTTATTCCGACGTCACGTGACATCGAGTGGAAGATTTTTAATCATCGTGTTATTTCTTTAATCGGCTCTCTTTTCTTCTATCTCGGCTCGCCTCCCGATCTCGCCTCTTCTGCTCTCCAGCTTCGTTATCAATCATTTGGGAGGCTAGTGACCGCGTTCGGAGCAACAACAGCGATTGCCGTGACAAAAAGATTTCTCCCCGTTTTTTACTTTTTAATGTTTTATCGTTAGATTGCTATTCATTTTACCGAAATTTTACTAATGAGCTATATACGAAAGGTTTGGAAATTTCGGCGTTTGGAACAGTTTAATGTTGTCAATATTAAATTGCAGTGAAAGGAACAGTAGAAAATGAAAAAATGTATAAAATAGTCATTTAAAGTAGAATTAGAAAAAATCTCCCAAAAATCGAGCTAAAAATTATTTCTAAGGTCGATTTGGTGGTTTTGGGCGGATTTTGGTGGAATTGGGTGGATTCTGGTGGAATTGGGCGTTTTTGGTGGAATTGGGTGGATTCTGGTGGAATTGGGCGATTTTGGATGGTTTTTGGTGGCGCACCACTTCCAAACGCTTACCAAAATCTAGATAAATTTCCATTCATCATTCTATAAAATAAAATAAAAACAACAAACGAAAATTTCGCAAAATTCACCGTTTAGAGAAACTTAACGTTATTTCCAACGAACAGGCGAAACGAACCCGAAGGAGTCGAGAAGGCAAAAGATTGATAAAAAATGGAGAAGAAAATAGAGGAAAAAAAGAAAAAAATAAATAAAGAGAGGAAAGCACCTCGAACACCATTCCAGCGATGCCAGGGCCGTGTCGCGAGACTCCGTTGGAGTGACACCACAATGCTGTGTAGCAATTTGTAGGCTCGCCCTTCGTCGGCTCGCCGTCTCGATTTCTCTCTTTTCTCCCGCGGTTTTTTCGCTCCCTTCTTTTTCCCCCCGACTCCTTCGGGAGCGCGAGGACGAGGAGAGAGGAAAAAGAGAGAGGACGTCTCTTTGCGTCTTCTGCACGTATTTCTCACTGGGAGAGAGAAAAGACGCGTGAGCACCGCTCTCGCCTTTATTTCAAAGCCGCGAGAGCTCGTCTCTCCTTTGCTTCTCGTTCGTTTCTCTTCTTTTTTTTTATCTTAATACTCTTTTTTATCCTCTTTTTCCCCTTGATACAACTTATATCGACTGAGGACCTCCGTGTCTTCCACCGGAGCGTATTTATGAGCTGTCCTCGCCGCGATTTCCACATTCGTTTCTATATTTCAATAGCGCGCACGTGCGGGACAATCCGGAATAAAAGGCGAATCGGGAAGAAATCTCTATGGGCTATTTTCTCAACGAAAAAATCTTTGGATTAAATTTTCTTGTGATCCTTCAACGCGAGGAAACTTTCCAGTCTTTGGATATTTTTAAGATTTACATTTTTTACAAGATATAAAATCTCTGATAAAATTGCGATTAAAACGGCTCTTTTTGACGCTGGAGGAAAATTTCGAGAAAATTTCTACGGATTATTTTTGAAAGATAAAATTTATTCATTTTTAAGATGGTATAAAATCTTTGGATAAAATGTTATCGCGAACGAAATGAGCCCTTTAGATGCAAAAGAAAGATTTTTTCATACATAATTTCAAAATTTTTTTGACATTTGATCATTTTTTGTTCTTAGTTGACTTATTTTTAATTTATTTATAATTAAATTATTTTTTCAGTATTATTTACTCTTCAAACATAATTTTTGTGTATAAATAATTTTGATAATTATGCAGTTTAGTGGCTTTTCCGAAAAATGGACTCGAATTTTTTTTGCGGAAAATCGTTATATTTTATCATAAATAACAATATTATGAAAGGAGACAAAACTCAGTCTTGTCTTCTGAGGGTCGAAAAACGTTTTTCATGGAGGGAAATTGTTATAAACAAATTATGGTAATTATAAATTGTTAATAACAATACCCATAATTACTCAATACAATTTGTTAATACTAATTATGGAGGTTATTATTTGTTATTAACAAATGGTCGTAATCATAATTTGTTAATAACAATTTCCCTCCATGAAAAAATTTTACCAAGCCTCAGATGGCAACACCGAGTTTTCCCTTCATGATGAATTTTCCAGAAAACTAATCTCCGGATAATTTACAGCAAAAAATAATCTCTGAATAATTTTTCCGGGAGAGCACAATCTCGGAGATGAAAAA
Organism: Cremastinae sp. B BG-2022a; assembly: GCA_030522605.1. NCBI lineage: Eukaryota > Metazoa > Arthropoda > Insecta > Hymenoptera > Ichneumonidae > Cremastinae sp. B BG-2022a. The sequence continues at coordinate 11,853 of JAPYYX010001445.1, read as the reverse complement.
CGTTATAAAAGGGACTATAAAAAGTGGATAGAGATAAGAGCGTGGATATCTGAAATTTAAAATCGTTCGTCGAGGACTGGGCAATCTCAAAAACATCGTGTAGCATGTTGAAGTTGTATACACGATTCGTGATAGAAGGAGACGGGTCAACGGGTGAAAAGGAATAAGGAGATAGTATTCGAGAGACCAAGGAGGAAAGACGAAGAGAGAAAGAGAAAGAGAAAGAGGGAGATACGAGAATAAGAGAGGAAAATAATAAAAAAGAGCGCAGAGAGTAAGGAAAGGAGGAGCATCAGAGCGGGAGCAGAGAAGGTGCGCAAAACGTTAAAGAAGGGCTAACTAGGCGAGATCGGGGGAAACGATATACACAGCGCGCTCCCTTTGCCTCGCGAGAAATAAGAGGATGAGAAGGATGAAGAAAAGAAGAAGAAGAAGAAGGAGAGGGGAAAAAATAAGAATAAGATGAACAAGGAGGAGAAAAAGGAGATGAAGGAAGGAGGATCAAGCGGGAGCATGAAATAAGGAAGACGAGAGAGCGAGATAAAGGAAGAAAAGGGGCAAAAGCGTGTGTGGAGCGGCGCGTATTCTCCGCGAGACATCTGCGATGCCCATGTACATAGAAAAATAAAATAATAAATATATATGTGTATGTATTATATATTTATATGTATATATGTGTATGTATATAGTGACGTGTGCGCAGATTTATACAAAGTACGGAAAAAATCGCTACCGCGGATGGGAGGGAAGTGAAAATAAAAAAAATGAGCCACAAAATCCGAAGAAGTAAAAGGGAGAGATAAGGAGAGATCGAAAGGAGACCAAATGTTAAAAGGACCACCGGAGAATTTTTTTGGTCTTTTCCTTGTCAATTCGTGAATTTAATCGGTATTTTTTTGGAATTTTGTTTCGAGTGTGCTTGAGTGGTGGATTTTGGTCAATGTAGAGGAACACATATGAGAAATATATGTGTATAATAACTATATAATGGAAAATTAGGCGCTTTTTAGATGCTCTAATTGACATTTTTTTGAGTAAAAAAAATTAAAAGTTTGAATACGATATTACAAAATTTTTTTTTAAATATTTATCTATTAATTTAATTTAAAAAATTTCTTTTATTACTCAAGTATTATTTTTATAATAGTTTATTTTATTAAATTTTTTTGCTTTACTCAAAAAAAAACCAGAACAACATTTTTGGAGCAATTTAATCAAAATTTTGAAAAAATAAAATAAAAATGGTAAAAAATAAGAAAAAGTGAGTCGAAATGTATAAAATGACTGAGACTGAATTTTTCTTATTCTTCTCAATTATTACTTCATTTTTCTAAATCTTTTTGTTTCTCGTTTGAGAGAATTTCTTCTTGCCCCCGGTTTCTCATTTTTCCAATACTTTATTCCGCTCTTGAAATTATCTAGTTGCGATTCGCTTTGACGCGGAGAGGAAGCGAATCGCTGAAATGCAGTAACCGTAAGAAGCAAGATTGCCGAGTGACGAGCGTGAGATTCGACCCTTTTAAGCCTGCCGAACCGTATCCACGTCCAGGTCGGTGGAATCGAAAAGAAATACCGCGGAAACGAGATTGAAGCGAACTTGAAAAAAAAAATTCTTCAACATCTCAAAATTATAATTGCAACCATTTATTTTGTAAAAAATTTAAAAAAATAATAAAATCCAATTATTTTAATTTTTAAAATTCAACACAACTTTTTGTCCTACTAAAAAAATTAAAAATCCTCAAATTTTCAATTTTATTCTTAATTTTTAAACGTATTCAATTTTTTTCTAATTATCGAAATATTAAAAATTCCCTAAAATAAAAAAAAATTGGCCAAAAATCTCAAAATATTAATTTTTCATCAAATTTAGAATTTCGAAAGCTTTCGATTCTAAATTCTTTCTTATTTTTTTTTCTCGACAAGGACGCAGGGTCGCAAGCAAGAAAGGACTTACACACACGTATCGAGTACAAGATGGTGTGCCGAGATATTATTTACCGTGAACACGATTCAATAAAGCATTCTATAAAATCATCGGTTATTAATTTGACGCTCGTGCACGACGGGGGGTGATTGCTGTCTCGCCGCACGGGGTCCTTCTTTTTATCCCATGGCCCCCACTCCCACTTCTCTCCCTCGCGGTTAACATCACAAGATTCCACCAAAGAGATTACGAAACTCGCGATACTTGTACACAAATCCATGCGATTCCTACATTTTTTTCGCCCCTTTTCTTCATTTTTATTCCCGCGACATTTTCCCCCTTTTTTTCTCTTTTTAATATCAAAAGAAACATTTATCGTTATTTTTATCGAGCTTAAGTATTTTTAACATTTTTTTTAACGAGCGTAATTTGTTTTCTTAGAAATAATTTTGTACGTTGAATTTTGTTGAATTCTGAAAAATTTATTTGAACGTGGATTTTCAGCTAAATTTTTTTCTGAATCGTAAAATTTCGTATTTAATATTTTTAAATTATAAAATTACAATTTTATTAAGTTTTTCAATTATAAAAATTATTTTAATTTATAAAAATGTCATTTTTTAAATTTCCTTACATCGAAAATATTTTTGAATAATTTATTTATTCCATATTCTCGCTTATTTTTTCTCTTTGACAAATTACAAATAATTTCTTCGATATGGAAAGAGCGGAACTGATTTCTCGCCGACAAGGGATGAAGTTCGAATTAGCGTAAATTTATAAAAAACGAATTGATATAAAATATAATTTTTTTTTGTTTCGCGAACGTCCGTAATAATTATGCGTGTGTATCTGAAATATTCATGTCTTGCGCGCGATACGCGAGAAGGTATGTAAGTAAATAATCGAGCCCGTAACGAGAGATATTAAATACGTGACGAAAGCATTTATGAAAAACGAGTTTGCAACACGCGATAAAATAACCGATATCTGTGATTTTTATTTTTATTTATTATTATTATTTGTTGTTTTTTATTTTATTTTTTTGAAGATCGAGAATTCTGGTTCGATTCTTTTTTTTCGCGACTTTTTGTCCCTCGCTCTTCCACGACTTCTTTTCGCGAGAGCAAAAATCTGAGCCGAATAAAACTGACAAGCTGCGGATTCGGTTTTATAAATCTCATCACACGCTTCGTCGTTCGTTTTTTTTTTCGTGTGGCAATACGATACGATTGTTAATCGAGAATTTTCGAACGGAGGACTCGTCATTCCTGTTTTTAGAGCCCAGAGAAAAATAATGAGAACGCTATAAAAATCGAACATTTAGATATTCGAAGATTTATAAAATCGTGATGTATTTTTCGAAATTTTGCGAATTTTTTCTGCATTTTATTGATCTTTGTCTTTTTTTTTTTAATTTTAAACATTTATGAAAATTATTTTTGGTTTTTTATTAACTTTTATTTTATTATTATTTTTTAATTTTTTAACTATATTATTTATATTTTAATATTTGTTCAATAAATATTTGAGTATTTCAATTTTTTTGCGCAAGTGATCCGAGATTTTCCATTTTGTTGATAAAAATTTCGAAAACAACAAATTTTTCAATATATTTTTATTTTTAGTAGCAAAAACATCGACGAAGGACAAGGCGAACGATAAAAACCATCAAACGTGCTTTTTGATCTCCGATACGAATATAATTATGAATTATCGAAACGTGTGTAATCGTCGAAAAATAATTTTGCGTGATAATGAAGAAAGATTTGACCCACATCCGGTCGATAAAAAATAATTTTGCCTCGTGTCAGATGATATAATTTATTTTTTCTTTCGTTTTCATTGTTCGATCGAAATGAAGAATTAAATTGTGATATTTTTTCGTAAAAAACAAAAAAAAATCGTGAAGGATCTGCGCGTGACTGCGATTCGCAATTTCCGAAAATATGCGGAACGACGATTCAGAAAAAAAAGGCGGGATGGGCTGCGAGCACGCTGGGTGGGGGAAACGTGTGTGCGTGAACACGTGGTCGCTTCGCACCGCCGCATCAAGCTCGAGCTTTTTCAGCGTTGAGAAAAATTATTCGTACCGTACAAAAAAATTGAGGGATCGCGATGAAATTTTTAATGCGTAGAATATTTAGTAAAATTTGTTGATAACGTTTAGTATCGGAATGTACATTAAGAGAAAAATTTTGTGCATTTTATCAAAATGAATTTTTTGGATTTTGTGATGATTTTGACTCGAAAGACTCAAATTCAAGTTTCTGACTCCAAAATGATTCAATTTGACTCAAAATTTGCACGTTTGAGTCATTTTTATGGTTATTGCTTGGATCAAAATTGAAATTGATTACAATTAGTGCTTTTGACTCAAGACGATTTAGATTGACTCTAAGTTTTCATTTTTGACTCAAAATTGACTCGAAATGTATATTTTTGACTCAAAATTGAGGCAAAATTCATTTGCACTCGAAAATTTTAAGCAATTTACCAAAAAATTTGTCTTAGCGACTCCAAGTCTGAAAAAAATTCCGCGAAAGTTCTAAACAAATCTAAAACATTAAATTTTAATATTTAAGAAACAGAACGCGACCTTATTTCTGTAAAATTATGCAAAAAACATTAAAAAAAGTAAAATATTTGTTTTCTGTGAATTTGTCTGACCAAAATTCACGACAAAATCTCAAACCATCATCATCTCAAAAAATGCTCCAAATCTTAAAAATCACCCGTCTGAATTGTGAACGTCAAAATTCCAAAAAACCGAACAAAAACCGTCAAAACCATAAAATTTTCAAATCCAAGCGTATGTCCGACCACGTGGTACGATTCGCACTCCGAAAAAATCTCAACCTCCCCACAATCGAAAAAAAAACAATTTCCAAACCCTAAAAAACCCCAAAAACCATTTTTTCCACTAAAAACCCTGAAAACATGACCTTGACCTTGAAAACAATGCCAAAACTCACCACAAACTGAAAATTCCCAAAAGTAACAATCGAATAAATTTTTCCGCCAGAATCGACGTTACGAGGCCAAAACTTTATAAATAAAAAAATAAAAAATCTTGAAAAAAAAAATTAATTTGTATTTTTTGGACTCACGTTTCAGCGGTTTTGGATTGCTCTGCTTGCGACGTGACATCCTCCTTTATCTGCCATCACCAAAATACCGGGGACATACTGAACATGGATCCTAGGCTTTTGTTATTCTTTTTTCCGTTTTTTTTTGTCGTCGGCTCCGGCTCGCTCCTTCGGCTCCGTTGCGGCTGCTCCGTACGATACGCCTGTGTTCCGCGGCGATAAGCTGATAACGGGACACTCGTTGAAAGTTGATGATCGCTCAACGACAATTTGCCGCGCCGTGTCAACTTTTGCATTAACCAGAGAGAGGAGAGAAGAAAAAAATAAAAAAAAAGCTCACAACAGCACGTACGGACGATCGAGAATGTCGAAAAGAAACGATATTGAGAGATCGTCTCCTTTTGCTTTATCCATTACAATTATTCATGGCTCGACACTCGATTAGTTTTTATTGAATCGAATATCACGATCCGTTCGATCGAGTTTGGGTCGATAGTCGCGATAATTCACGAGGAACGAGTAAAAAAGCAACAGACAACAAAAAAAACACGATCAGAACGCGCACATTTTTCCCCTTTTTTGACGCTTTCCACCGGTCACGTGACAAAAAGTAAGACAAGAGCAAAACACAGCACGAATTATTTACCTGTACGCTTTTGGATTCGTCGATAAATGTCGCAACGAGATTCGAGGATCGATGAAGGTTTTTTTCTTTATCTTGAATTGTTTTGCGAGATTCGTAACAATCGCGAAACGTTTTTTTTTTCTTCGCGCACGAAAATGAGCGAGAAATGCGGATTGAGAGAGAGAGACCGACACACACACGCACACCGCACCGTCTCTCGGCCGCTGTCAGCGGACAACTAAACAAACTCGATGCTAAACAACCCCCACTCTGCTCGGCCGCGAGCGGCGTGACAACGACGCCGGTGACGACAGTAACGTGGAAAGGGCCGCGGGAGTGGTGGAAAACGCGACGGTGGGGAGAGAACGCTCCGCCCACGAGATCGGTTCGCGCGGAATCGCTGTATTATCCGAGGAGTATCATTCAACAAGAATAATAATCTGTAACATCGAATTCCGACTCCGAATCTCACGTCCAAATTCGATAATTATGAATTTTTGTGTTGAGCGAACTTTCCCAGCCATTTTCCGGCGAAAAATTTACTCTACTTGCATATTTGTGTTCATTTACTCAAATAACGAAATTCAACGAGTAAAAACTCTATTTCGTATATTTTGAAAATAACAATTGAAAAAAGTTTGATTTGAGTAAAAAATGACTCATGCGTTCTCTCGTTCGGAGCACAAAAAACAACACGACGAGTTTCGCGGATCGTCGACAGAGGCAGCACCTATCGTGAAAAATAAATCTCTCTCTTACCGACGTGTCGATAAAGAAGAACTTACTACTTACCCTCAGCCGGTAACGACTTACCCTCTGTCGGTAAAAATAATTCTGCATAAAGTATCTCGTAACGTCCTTACCGACGGTTGATTCCGTTAGAAAAAACGGTGGCATTCAAAAAATGTCTTTACTCCATAAAAAGAACAGATTGGAAAATTTCGTATGATGTAAGCAGCTATTTATCTCCTCCCTCAATACTCTCGATATTCAAACGTTTGTGATCGAAACATGAATAAAAAAGATGATTAAAAATACTTCAAGGGTTCAATAAAAGCGATGCTCTAACGTATGCTCGCGCACGAGTCTACGTGACTTTTCACAACGCTTATATTCGAGACATTTTTATATTCGTGTTAGACGGTCATCGACTGCCCTTGCCGTTGCACTGAATATTCGCGTCTCGCGCCGCAAAACAATAAACGAGCGACAAAAACAAAGGAGCGAGTAAAAATAACCTAAAAAAGAAACGATTGTTCTTTATTTAAAAACTCCTGCGAAGAAACAACAAAGAAACGGAATTCCTTTCGTACTCCGTACATTGAAATTCGAATTATCAACGTTTCCTGGCATTACGGGCAAAAAAATGAGCGTTCCAAAACTCGATCACCGTCCTACTTCGCCGCTGGCATGCGCCCAATGAAAAGTTCGTTAAAGATAGAGTTGCGTCGAGCGCTACGGAGGGACGAGAGCGCACGAAGACTCCTCTTATTCTATCTTCGGAGAAAGATTGTTTGAGAATCGAATCAAGAAAAAAAAGGGAACTATTTTTATTTCAGTCTCGAAGTACATATCGGCAGTTCGTCGATAGACAAACAAAGCGTCGTCTGTCGCGTCCAATCTCCCATGCACGCGAGAGACGTTGAGACGTTCCCATTAGAGGTTACGAAATAAAATGCATCGTTCTCCGTCTCTCTCTCTCGCTCAACAAAATAGAATTTTGGAGGCTCGTCGTTTCACGCTGAGAAAAATACTACTTGTAGTATAACGTCCTTTCATTCTTTTATTTTTATTCCTCTCAGTGACGGAGGCCGCCAACGACCTCGGCTGCATCCTAAAAGAATGAGGAAAAAAGAAGCGGGACATTTAAAGATTTATTTCACGGTTTCTGCAACTTGTTTTCGTGTTTTCCGTTTTGGGTACCATGTAACCGCATAGTTAGCAATGTAATGACGCTACGCGAATGAATTTCCGAACGTGGAGCGCGTATGACGCCATGACGTATCGATAGCTCGCGGGCTCTCTCTCTCTCTCTCGCTCTCTCTCTTTTGATCAGTCTCTGTTTTTCCCGCGAATGCAGCGCCCGCGGTCGTTTCTCTCTCCTTTACTCACTCATGCCTCGACACGCAGCCTGACGTCACGATCACGACCTAAGTCAGACCGCGAGCACGTGAACATCACGCCGCTGATCACGCTCTCGCTAAATGACGAAAATTTTTTCATTGGTCGGGAGGGGCGAGCCCCTTGATTCCATTGGACGAGGCGAGAGATCGCCGCATGATCGTCCAAACCGCGTACACACGTACACTCATTCGCGGGGACAACAACACCGTCGTGCTCGCTCCTCTGACCTGAGAAAGGCTTCATTACGATTTTAGTCGGCCACCGAGCACATCCTTTTTTTCTCGTTCTTCCTCGTTCGAGCATCGAACGAACGAGCAATACGATCATTTTTGCAATCGTCGAGACTCACGAATCAATCGCGCTACGAAAATTCAAAAAATAACGGTTTTTTCGACGAGAAAATCTCTCGGAGATTGTTTGTTGTTTTTTTTTTCGGGACAATCCGAAATCGGAGAGTCAAAAACTTTTTGATATCGATAGGAAAATTCCTTTAGTCCCTTTTTCTTACGCAAAGCACAAGTTTTGTGCTTTCGCCAACAATGGAAAATATAAATTCTTCAAACGTTCCATTGTCACCGCCAGCCTCGCCCCATCTAAAACAAGTTTCCGTGAGTATTATATAATTTTCGTCCTTTTTTTTGCTCCTGAAGATTTTTATTTATTTTGAAAAATGGTGTTTCGTTTTTTTTTTTGATATTTCGAAACGTGCGGGGGATGATGAACCGCTCGATCCGGGACAAAGACTGTTTTGGTGTACGCGCGAGTGACGTGAAATTGAAATTACCGCCGCGCTGCGATCCAATAAAAGGCCCGCGAAATACAAAAGTGTCGAATTTTGAAATTTTTTTTCGCGCGAGTGTTTTGCCGGCGAATTTTTCGCGACTGTGAAAATATTTGAAAAAAAGGAAATTTTCGTTAGAAAAATAATTTTGATGTGTAAAAATTATCGTGTAAAGTGTTAAAAAGTTTTCGTGTAAATTTTAATTCGTGATTGATTGTGGCGAATTTTTTTTTATTTTTATTTTGTTTTTTGTGTTATAGGCTGAACCGTTGCAATCCTCATTCAGCGTGGCGTCGCTCCTTGGTGAAAAATTGTTGAATAAGAACGTGAATACGAAAAATTTAAACAATGGAGACTCCAGGCCCGTTTTGCCGCCGACTCCTCAGCCGTCCGACGAGGAGGAGGACGAGCCGCCCCGAAAAAGATTCCGCTCGGACACGTGCGAATTGGCCAAGGTAAGATTCAAATGAATTCAAATTACATTCAATTTTCTGCATGAAATATTTTGAGAGAGCGACTACTGGCAAATTTGTTTCCTTCTCTATCAAATTATTTTTCATCCAATTTGTTATCAAACTCAAAAAAAAAATTGCAAATTAAAAAAAAATTGCAAATTAAAAAAAAATTGCAAAATAAAAAAAAATTGCAAAATAAAAAAAAATTGCAAATTAAAAAAAAATTGCAAATTTACAAAAATTGCAAATTAAAAAAAGATTAAATAATCAACAAAAAAACATTTTATAAAATTTTTTTCGTGAACTAAAAATTAAAAATACATTTATCTAATAAATTTTTAGAATTAAAAAACTTGAAAAATATTAAAAAAAATTTTTTTCTCTAATTAGCAAAAATTTGCAATAAATTATAAATCTTCAATGCGCTGAAGATCTAAATAAAGACTCGAATAACTTATCAGCAGAAGCTACGCGAAGAATCACTCGTAAACAATTTTTTCTCGAAATAAAATCGACGAATGGCAAAAGTCCGACGACGGATCGTCGCGAGAACGTTCACTCGAGAGCCGTAAACTCTCACTTATCCTTCGAGCATTGCAGAGAGCGAGTCTCCGCGTTTATAATCGAGAACTCTCATTTTCAAACAAGACCGGATAATAAATAATTGTCGCGGCAGCCTCGAGTGCGCAAAGCAGCATGAGAGAAATTTTTTCTGCACCTTCGATTGAAACGATCGCGATATCAGACAAGCCATTAAGATAGCATTAAAAAAAAATCTCTCCACGTAAATAGCGAAATTTAGAAGTACATAAGAGATAAAAATCTTATCAACGAAATTGCACTTGAAAAATTAAATTACGTTTCTGATCATCAAAAGTGATTTCCCCGTAGAATAAATCTCGCGATAAATAATTCCCGTATTGAATTATAACCGGTTTCGCCCTTTTTTGCAGTTGCTGCTGGACGGAACGCCTCCGCCCAGTCCGGAGCCAGTGACAGCGTCGTCACCGGGGATAACGAGAGCTACAGTGATAATGAGAGTGAACCGCGACGGTACGTGCAGTCCGGCGAATATCTCGAGCACCCTGGAGCCCGCGAAGACGTCCTCGAAGTCCTCGAAATTCGAAAACCCTCAGGAATTCGTCAACTCCAAGCCGATAATCGAGCCGGAGAACATTCTCAAGAGTCTGAAATTCAAGATGAGCTTGAGAAAAGAGGAGATAATCGTAAACAATAAGAACACCGATCGTGAACTCTCGGTTACGTCGGGAATGTCGAAACTTCAACCTCTCGCACCGAAGCCAGCCCCGATAACGATGGTCACGGGTCTCCTGGGATCACCGATAGTTCTTCCGCGTGGATCTCCTCTCCTGTTCGTCGCTTCCTCGACGTCGTCCTCGTCGTCACCTCCAGGTGGAGCCAAAGCGACGAAAGCTCCGAGCCTCGTCCCCGAGGCGTCTCAGCGTCGTCGCGTCTACGAGTGCGAGTATCCGGGCTGCGGAAAGAATTATTTCAAATCGTCTCATCTCAAGGCTCACACTCGCACCCACACCGGCGAGAGACCGTTCCCGTGTCCGTACGAGGATTGCGGAAGGAAATTCTCGCGCAGCGACGAGCTCTCGCGTCACAAGAGGACGCACACGGGCGAGAAGAAATTCGCGTGCTCCGTGTGCCAGCGGAGATTCATGAGGAGCGATCACCTGGCGAAACACGTGAAACGTCACGCCCGGGACAGAAATTCCTCCAGCGGACAGACGACCGCGACGAACGTCCCGCCGCTCCGCGTCAATTTCCTTCCGTTCATCGCACCGAAGATGTCCTCGCAGCGATACAGCGCGCAATTGTTACCTCCCCAGCTGGCGGCTTGAAGAGAAAAATTGAAGCGAGTTCCCGAGTCTTCGTTTGATTTTCTTGGATGAGGCAGGCTGGTACCCTTGCCTCGAGAACGATTTCCTCTGCGCCTCCGTCAACGGGGAAAGGGGTGACTTCGAGATAACGATCGCGAGGAGCATCCTCGAGAGCGACGTCCGTCATCCCGATGAGGATCTTCGTCCAGGAGTCCGGTCGATTCTCGTGCACCTGTTGGGAAAAGTCACGAGAATTAAAATCAAAATATGTACAAGAGTACCTAAATGAGTCTGTGATACTGTGATTATGCATTATCAGTCGCGTTACCCGGAGAAAAAAAATATAAAATATAAAAAAATATATTTATTCTAGATACGTTCTCGACGCTAATGTCGGGACTGTAAATAATTGTAAATAACGTTTTGAAACGTAAATCAAAAAAAAAACCTAACAATGTATAATAAAATACAAGAGACTTTTTACCACCGTTAACAAAATATTTTTAAATGTACGTACACAAATGTTAAAGAGATATGAAAATAAAAGCTTGAAATACTTTCTTAAAAAATGTATTCGTCTCGAATTAATGTCCAAGCCCCATATTCAATTACGAAATCTCAATGCACAATTCATGAAAAATTCAAACGAATTATTTAACACGATGGGGACTAGATTGAAAAACGAGTTCTCGAGTCTTCGTGAACGATTTCCTCTGCGCCTCGTCAACGGGGAAAGGAGTGACCTCGAGATAACGATCGCGAAGAGCATCCTCGAGAGCGATGTCCGTCATCCCGATGAGGATCTTCGTCCAGGAGTCTTCGGTCGATTCTCGTGCACCTGTTGGGAAAAGTCACGAGAATTAAAATCAAAATATGTACAAGAGTACCTAAATGAGTCTGTGATATTGTGATTATGCATTATCAGTCGCGTTACCCGGAGAAAAAAATAAAAAATATATTTATTCTAGATACGTTCTCGACGCTAATGTCGGGACTGTAAATAAT
>JAPYYX010001444.1:0-25468 GCA_030522605.1 Cremastinae sp. B BG-2022a | reverse complement strand
AGACCAAAAAATTTATTGCTCTTAAAATTTCGACGTCGGAATTAAATTGAAAAATCAAATAGATGTACTGCGGAATTGACTCTACATACATCCTTAATTTGCTTATAACTAATAGTAAACAAACGATACCTATACTTCATCATTAAAATCTTATAACTGTCTTTAAGAGGCCAAAAAGTTTTTCAGTCTACAAAAAATTGCAAAAATATAATTGAATTTAGTGAGTTTTACTATAGCAAGACTCGACTGTATTACATCTTTGTTCAATTTCGATTTATATAATTTGTCAACGTAATATTACAAATCTCTCTTAAAATGTTAACCATGCTCGGAATCGTTCGTGCTTCGAGAAATATTAGGTGTAAAATAAGTTTTGACGATTTTTTCGAATTTTGAATCGGAAAACCCCCCAAACTTATTTTGACACCTAATATTTTGATATCCATATTCAATTCCATAATTATACGCGTTATTCTCAAAAAATAAACTTGTTTTATATAAAACTTTGAATTAATACATCACAATCGCGAAAAAGTAAAACTTTATGAAGTTCTTCGTTTGCAATCTTCCAGGTACTTAAGAAATTAGAGGAATTCATTGAGAGTTAGAGAAGCGTTTTAGTATCTTAATCAAGTGTGAAGACCGATTATCGTGCTCTTCCGACTTTCCCGAATGGTCCATGGTTGCTTTTTGGCTTACTATTGATGGCAAATCTCTGCGAAACAAAACGACATCAGATAAAATGATAAAAACTGCCTCATCTGACGAATTTACTCAGCCGCGGCAAAATATATCTCATAAGGTATTTTCATATAAATTTTATATAGTAGTTATGTACTTTTACATAGTGCCAAGAATTTGTTGAAGCAATAGATTATCAAGAAAAATATGTCGAATTTTTTAACAGTTTATGATTTTTAAAGAAATTCTATCGAAAATAAATGTGAAAAAATCTATTAAAAAATACGTTCTGTGCTGCATCGGACGTTGGATGTTATTTTTTTTCTCGTCAAGTCTGTTGGTACATCGCGCGCAACTGTTATTGTATAAGCATTATGCAGATCGGAGGGCCGGAGTGAGGGCTTTTCCCCGGATCGTTCAATCGCGAGGGGGTGCCAAAGAGATTTTGATATCGGTTTAATAACCGCGCATTCACAATTTACGCTCGTCAAATCTTTCCTTTATGGTACATTAATTTTATTGCTTTTTCTTCAACGTTCGTTCAGTCCTTCATTTTATTCTCTTTTTTTTTCATTGGAACTTGAAAATTTTTTTTACAATTATTCCTAATAAAAACGAAAAGAACAAGTTGTAATTATACTAAAGGAAATACAGGTGTAATTTATTTTTACTTGCTTCGGATAAAAATCTGTTGGAAAACGTGCAAAGAGTTTCTTTGCTACTGTACTTCTGACGTTTAAGAACGTTTATGGATAAAAAATAAGATCCTCATCTCCGTTTGGGCAAATTGACGTTAAGCTTCGTTAATGTTGATAGTTATCATTGTAAATAAATTTGAGTAATATTTTCATTCGCGAGTTACTTGTTTCTTTTTCACATTAATTTCGTCAATTTTATTTTTCTAATAGGGATATTACACCGGTTCACAAAAAAGTGTTCTGTACTTTTGACCGGACCCATATCTATCTCTACGTATGTTGATAATTATCAATTTTTTAACGAAATTTTTCGCTTCTATTGTTTTTTTTATCATCGAACCTTTCTTTCCACTAAAAATATACTACAATCTCCGTCGTTAGTGTTTTTATAGTTGAATGACAGTCTCCGCGATATCAAGGTTTTAGTATACCATTTGAGAGAGTGGCCGTTATACGAGAGACGCATTTTCACCCTCAGGCTTTACAATCGTGCGTGAGATTCGTTAAACGATCGCTCTCCTTTCTCGAGGCCGGTGCGCACGCGATTTTACGAAACAGCGATATACGATGTGCGTAGAAAAAAGAGGAAGAAGGGGAAAAAACGCATTTTTTTCTTTCTCCGAGTGACGCCGGACTGGCGATTGGCAACGCTTCGCGCTCGATGACAATCGCTCTTTGGGGTGTCGACGATCTTTGTGCCTCTGCTTACCAATTTCTCACACCTTTTCTCTTCTTCTATCTCAACTTGTTCCGAAACTTCTTTTTCACAGTCTCCCGTTAGCCACTGCGACGAAATAAAAAAATCAAGAAAAAATCGCCGAATGATTTTTTTTTCCAAAAAACTGAAAAATTCTCACAAAAATAATGAACATTTTGCGATTTTTTATATTGACGAAAAAGATGAAACAAATATTTTTTATAAATTATACGTCCTTTGCTTTCGTAAATTTACATTTCAATTCAATTTGTGTTTTTTAAAAAAGTTTCGATTTGAAAATATTTGCTTTAGGGCTTTTGTCTTCATTTTTTTGAAGGACCTGTACAAGTTTTGACTCTTCGAGAACGTTTCGTACAACTTTCGCACCCCATGTGGCGGAGAGCGGGGTTCATGCTCGCAGAAACCAGGGACGAGATCGTTTTTCTCGGGTGACAGCCGACGGGCATGGCTCATTTAACAATCTTCATACTTGCGGCTCTCGTATAAACTCGCCCCCGAAACCTTTCGATGGGTTTCTGTACTTTTTACCGCGATACTTTTTATAAATTTATATCAGATTTCAATTGGTATTATTTTTATTTTATGAAATTTTCGAAAACAACCTACATACAAAATTTTTATAGACTTATAAAAAATAATTTACAATATAATTGTTACGAAAAATTATGTTACTGCAAAAATCGAATTAATACTCGAGATGCTCCTATAAAATTGTGAGAAATCAATTAATCTTGTCTGTATAAAAAAAGAAAACGACAGCTGTCAGAAACGAAAATCATGAAAACCGACAGCTGTCAAAAATGACAAAAATTCTTCGACCACTCTCGTTCTGATCCTTTTTCGTGAATAATCCGAGAAAATAAGGGAAAACGTATCAGCGCGGGGTACGCGGAGTTTAGCGGAATAATAAATTATTGCGGGAGGGTTCGGTATAAACATAAGTCGGTTTTAATAGACGGCAAGAGCGCGAGCTAGCAGCACAGCTGCTGCCGTTTTCATGTTTTCTCTTTTCCTTCATTTCGTGCGGATTTCGACAGACAACAAATAAAAACTCTCAACAAAAATTCCACACCGCTAAAATAATGCGAAAAAAACAATAAACTAATGAAAACGAATCGAACGATAATAAAAATTCATCAAATTCGAGGAAAAAGATCAAAAAAAAGGGTTGATGGATATCAGAAAATGTGTGTCGGATAAGCTGGGAAATGAGAAGGAAGGGAAGTCGAGGGGAGTGATGATTCTCTTTGGGCAGGTATGGAATTAGACGAGACGAGAGAAGAAAGGACGAGAGAGACAGAAGGGTAAGGAAAAAAAGGGATACAGAGCACTGGGAGAAGGAACAAAAGCATGGAGGGCTAAAAAGTAGGCGGGAAGACGAAGGAGGGATACTTATTAGGTTCGAAGTTGGGAAGAAGCGAAGAGAGAGAGAGAGAGGCGAGGGAGAAGAAACTCCCGGGAAAAAAATACAGAGAAGAAAAAAGAGGGACAGGAATCGAGAAAAGTGAGACAAAGCAGAAAAAGAGAGAAGAAAATAGGGAGGAAGAAAGTGGGCAGGAAGGTACGAAGGAAAAAGAAAAAAAGGGAGGATAACTTCGGACCGAAACTTAACGACGTAATGAACGTCTGACAGAGGATTATTTATCGGTGGCGGAAGAGCCGGGGCCGGGGGGAGGAGGCAGCACGCAGGTGAGGAGGAGAGAGGAAAAAACGAAACGAGTGCGCGATCGGAAGAGAGGGGCCTGTGATCGCCGTAGTGGCAAAGGAAGCAAGAAGAAAGAGGATAAGTACGAGAGGAGAGAAGAAAAAAAAAACATAAAAGAAATACGTCCGCGCTTTTGGCATTGTGTTCACGATCTTACTAATTATCGAGATATGAATGGGAGTTTCATGGCGCGGAATGACTCGGCCCGATCGGCTTTGTTGCTTTCGGCGTGCCTGGGAGCTTCCCCAGGAGGGAGAGAGGAAAAGAAGACAGAAAAAATAACGAGAGAAATAAAGAAGAGGAGAAATTGAGAGGCAAAGACTAGTGGCTTCCGATCTCGCGGAATAACAACTGCCACGATGAGAAATATATACTTTCGAGAGCTCTATGCATAAGGCCAATTAAAAATTGAATACATCGCTCACTCTCGTCATTATTATTGTTTACCAGTAAGCATGGAGCTTCCAGACTTCCTATAAAGTATCTTTAAACTCTCTTTCTTCTCTTACGAGAATTGCCTCTTGAAATATCGATGGGCACTCGTGGCTCTCGTTCCCAAATATATATGAGGGTATCAACAATTTGCCAGATTTTTAAGATTTCCTATCGCATGCGTTCGAATTTTCGAATAATTGGACTCGAAACGCTCGGAAGCGGTGGGGGGTGACACGTGTGACGCGCTGATTGGCGCGCGGCCGGCATGCGCGGTGGAAGCCGGGTCACGTGATTCACTCCGTACTATTAAAAATTTCAACTCTTGGCCCGTGCTCTATCAATCTTTTCGAATGAATTACTTTTTAACGTTGTACCTTACATTTCAGTACTCTGTACAATGAGGACTGAATAATTAAAAAAAGGAAATTGAGCTGTCTCGGTTTTTAACCTAAAAAAAATCTTGGAATCGCATGTCAGGAGAAACAAAAACGATTGCGAAACATTATTCATTGGCTCACCGGGAGTTTTCTTACGTACAATTACTCGTAAAGTGGCAGGGAAGAATAAAAGAGAGGAAGAAAGAGAGAGTGCGATCCAAAAGGGGAAGCGATTTTTTCCAAGTTAATTGTCTGGTCGGTTCCTCGTGTCAGTTAACCGCGAGCGATCTCGCGATGATTATCGGAGGAAAGATGAGAGAGCGAAAGAACGTTGAGAAAAAGAAAGGACGAGAGGAGGAGGAATGAAGGTGGAGTAGCCGAGAGAGAATTCTTCCTCCTCTTGGCTTCTTCGTGTTCGCAACGTGTAATGACCATGCGGCTCCTTTGTACGAATGTACGCTTTTCCTTTCACCCATACCTGTCAGATCGATCGATGAACATCTACCCCCTTTGCGCCTAAATTTTCAACCGATTTTTTGGATACCTAAAAACTCGAAAAAAAATTGTAACGTTTTATAAAATTTTATAAAAATCTCATTTACATAAAGTTTCTTGAAAACTTGTCAACATGTTTATTTCGTTACATTTGTTAATTTTACACGAATCGTTTCCTTTTTGTTGACATTTTTATTTTTGACATTTCCGGATTTTGCATATATTCAATAGATTTTATGAATTTATACAGAATGTTTGAATCGGCTTCTTTAAAAGCTTCTAAAAAATTATAATATCTATTTATTGAAACAATGAAATCATAATATGAAAGAGTAAATAAATAAATTAATTTTAATTTTTTTAACTCAGTGTCCAATTGTTGCAATGTTTTCATGTCATCCTGATCAACATATTATTATAACACGTTAGTGTAATTTTTTGAGCAATGCTGATATATTGAATTTGGGGAATTAAAAATTGATGAAAGGATAAATATTAGGATTAGCCGAATTGATATAAGTTAGAAATTTTTTTTATGACTTTGAATTATATTTTATTCGCCTCTGACCACCCGTTATTAACTCGTCATGGTATTTATGCGAAAATTAATTATACGAAAGATGAAGAAATAACGATTGTAAAAAGAATCGAAAGAAGAGGAGGAAGAGAGGAAAGGCTATCGAGAATTAAAATAGAGTTTTTGCCTCTGAGCGATAATAAATAAACGAATGAGAAATCATTTTAACGAAGTCATTTCGAGTTGTCATACCACCGTGGTAGCTCGAGAAAAATATTAATACAGAAAACACACGCAGAGGAAGAAAGAAGGCGAATTGAAATAAAGTAAAAAGAAGAAAAAAGAAATCTGAATGAAAGTGCGTGAAACGTGTGCGTGCGTTCTCGAACTTCTATCGAATGAAGGATGATTATTGGATAGAAAAGTCAGATGCTCAATCGTAGTGGGGCTTGGACCCTCCTTCATCGCCACCTTCTTCTCCAGATACATTTTCTCGTCTCTCTGTCTCGTACCAGAAAACGATCCCTCTGTCCCTTTTTTATTTATTACCTCTTTTCTCAATGCTTGATATATATTTTTTTGTAGAGTATAGTGTGGATAGTTCGTTCTTTGTACTGCTATATTTTGTTATTTATTAACCAGCGAATATTAAAAAAAATTGACTGCCAAGGATATTCAAATTGATGCATCGTCAGAAACACTTTTTGTCCTAGCTTGAATTTTTTTTTACAAGTTTTTGTATGATAACCGATTTTTCTAAGCTTTGCAATTCGTTCCCTCGATTATAATGGATTGGTATATTTTATTCAAATAAAAAATATCTTCAGCGTTGATTTTTTTGACAATTTTTCGCTGAATGACTTTTTTTTATTATTTGACAGTAGTTGCAATTTTTTTATAAAAATAAAATGTATGTTTTTTAAATGTAAAATAAAGAAAAAAAAAATTTGATTGCTCCCTTTCCCCGAGTTGGTTGTTTGGTTGAATCCACGCGCCGACTCGCCCATATTCACCAGGACGAATCGAGGCGTTCATCACATTCTCTTGAGCCACCACCACGGCGACTAGCTACGTCCTGGCTCGAACAGGACTCTCGTCCTCTATAGTTAGAAGAGCGTTGCTCCGTTTCGGACACCTGTAACCAGCACGCCTCTCCTCGGGCATCTTCACGAGCTACCATCCGCCTCTCGTCTTCTTCACCAGATACTTCTCTCGAGTTTCTCGAGACTTCTCTTCGGAGGAACATCCGCCGAGAGTCTCCAATCCGACACAATAAAAAAATAAAAGAAAAAAAGAAAATCGCCATCGCGATGAAAAAAAATTCAATTTTCAATTTGAATTCAACAAATCGTATTTCCAACTAAAAAATTTGTTTTGATGTAAAAAATGAATAAGGAAGAGTTTGATATAGTGTGTTGAGAATTAAAAAAAACATTAAATAACAACAAAAAAAAAAATAAGTGAAGTGTTTGTGTTTTTTTATAAAGTTTGTTTTTACAATTGTTTTGAAGTCTTTAGTTAAAGTTTCTGATAAAGGTGGAGTGTTTTTCGTTCATTAGGAAGACTGAGGAAAATTATTCCATGAAAGATATAATTTTAATAATTTTATGCATTTCCTTTAAATAACAAAATCGACGATGTGAAGTGAAAGTGTGTACGGAAAACGATCTCGCGTTATTTTTGCGATGGAAAATTCTTGTCTGACGATAGACGAAGGCGACAGCGATCCAACCGATCGCCGACGATTTTTTTTCTAAACAAATTTTTCCACAATTTTTACGTTAAAAAAAAATTTTTTTTTGTACTTTCGAGTGAATTGGTGAATGTGATACGAAGCCAAGGTGATTTTACGTGTTTTCATTATTCCTGATAATGTGAGATATCGATAAAAAATGTGGGGTACGAAGTTTCGTGATGTCGTTACCCTCATTTTGCTACTAACCATCGCTCACAACGTAACGAGCATCAAGTGGCTGTGAGTAGTAAAAAAACTTTAAACATTTGATTAATGCAAAAATTAAAAAATTATTTAAAAGTACAAATGTAGTTTTTTCAGGAAAAAAATTATTTTAACAGAGTTTGGGATATAAGATTCCAAACAAAAATGACTTCTTCATCATAATGGTGAAATTTTAAACTTATATATTTGTTTTAAATTTTTCCAATATATCAATTAACATTTTCACAGCATTTGAAGTGCTTGAACAATTAGGACTTTTTATAAGAACGAAAGACAAGAAGTTGTAAAGTTATCAAGTTTGTAAATTATTTGTTGCTATTAAAATGTTGTTACACATGTTATAAATTATTGTCATATATTATTATTACAATCCGGGGTAAGGGTACAAATTTTCCGTATAATGAACAATCTTACATAACATTCAGAATGTCGCAGCCCTTAATCCGTTCAGTGAATAATTTCCAAATGCGAAAAAAAAATTTTTCACATCCGCAAACATTGTTATACATAGAATTTGAGTCATTTTTCATTGTTACACAAAAATCTCCACAACCTTAAAAAAAGTATTGGGAAAGATGAAAGAAAAAAGGAGAAAATTGTGTGAATAAAAACCTGTTCCTTTTTCCCTGAAATTCACTTGAGAAAAAAATGACGGTTTGAGAAGTGATAAAAATCCGGTTGTGCTTATCTATTCTCTTTTCATGCCCGTTGGAGTGTGTATTTTTCGATCGAGCGAAGAGAAAATCAGTGAGGTCCGCCGTCTCGATGCCTTCCCAATTCTTCCAAAAATACGCGGTGCTCTTTTTCTCCGAGTGATCGGTTCTCCATCGACCAGAAAGATTAATGTGGACAAGTTAATGAGAAACAAATAGTTCTCCTCGGGACAGAGCGAGTCGAAAAAATACACGCGTACCTTTCAACAAAGAACTGAAAAAATTAAGAAAATAACTGTATGAAATATAAATAAAATAAATTATGGGAGGATGAGCAGTATGAAAAAAAAAAATTTGGAAAAAATGAGGGGAGGAGATTCGCGGATGAACAGAAAATGAGGAACAAGAAGAAGGGGATGCCCCGGAGCTCTTTCTCTATCATAATCCATCCTCGTGTGAGGGCCATATCTTCGGGAAATAAAAAAAGGAGTCGAGAGCAACAGCTGGAGTCTCCGCTCCATTTTTTTCTGCTCGAAGATAATAAATTGTCGGAAATGAGCAAAAAAATATTCGAAGAGAATAGATAATCTATGGTCAATTAATTGAATATTTCAATACAAAATTTTTGGTGATCGAAAAATAATTTATTTCGTTAAATCCTTAACTAAGAATGGGCGCACAATTTTTCACATTTTTTCGTAAAAAATTGAAAAATTTTTATCCTTTTGCATTCAATTATATATTTGATAAAATGTCACTATTGTTATCTAATTATTCCTTAAATTCAAAGTCACATCTCTTGATTCTTGACTTTTTGTTCCTTTTTCCATAATGACGAATTCGCGACAACATCTTTTGGACTGTTCGTTTTAAGTTTTAAGTTCGTTTCTCAAAACAGGAAGAAAATGAGAACGGAAGTATTGATACATAGCTATTGAAATTTCGAATTACGTTCTCTTATTCTCTCCTTTTACTCATTTTTTTCAGTACTGCAGACTACGGACTGCCTGAAATAGAAAGAAGAAAATCGGAAACGCAATTTTTCGTTATTGATAAAAATTGCAAATATCGGTGCTACACGCATCGAGTCACTGTATGCATCCGATTCACAATATCAGGATAAATTGACGATACGTTTTTTTCAATTTTGCTTATTCCAAGAACACGTGAATGGCTCGCATGAAGATTTTTAGTCATTTTTCGTTGTCACAATCAGAGACGGAGCGTGAACGTACGGGAAAAAGAAACCGGGCGAAATGACAGAGAGACAGAGAAGAAGAAAAAAAACGGGAAAAAAAGAAACGGCAATTCATTGCAGAAAGGGGTTGTTCGTCTCATTGTCCGTCTACGATAAAATAATGCCGTAACAAATTTGTAACTCATAATGATAACAATAAGCGCAGGGAGCGTGGAGCACTCGACAGTGCGGGGAGACATTGACGAATTTAATTGGGAACAAAGAAGTGACGTGAGGGTTATTGATCACGTCGGGATTTTCTCTCTGGACCCACGTGCGTCTCTCTATTTATCCGCGTATCACTGCCATGCTCTATACCTATACAAATCTCCGCGTTACAACGAGACAAAATATGTCAATGCCCGCTCACGAAAGGGAAACCGAATTCTGTTCACAATGAACTCCCAAAAAAATCTGACTGCAAAAAATCTCACATAATTCTCTGTAATTGTGTTTCATTTGTATTGTTTCGTCTTACTCTTATCGGTCTGAAACAATTCCTGTTCAAATATATAGTACATGAAATTCGTTCTTGAAAAAGTTTCACGAGAATTCAAATAAATAATGTGAATATATGATGAAACAGTTCGATGATAATTATTATCGATTATAATCGATATGCATCGATGACATTTAAAATTGCAAAACGATAAATCAATAGCAAATGACAAATCGTTATTTGGAAGCAGGAAGTATAGTTCACCGTCAAGCATGTAATAAAAATTCGATTTTGCGAATATTTTTACTTTAAAAATGAAAATTATAATTCTCGTTCCCATATATGATATAACTCTAATAGGCAATTTATGAAGATTTATCAAATGTAACAATTTATTGAATACTTTGCCGATAACTACATTACGTTGATATGACAATTGTGACGTATTAAAATTGCAGAAATAATAAAAAGGTTATTTTTACCTATTGGGCAGCAGATTTTGTAATTATATTATTTATTATAATTATATTAGAGTAAGGGGGAGGGGGGGGGGGCAAAATGGGGTATACCCCAAAAATCTGGTGAAAATTTTCAATATTTCAAAATTTGATCAAATTTAATATCAAATGGGCTTTTTTTGCTAAGTACATGAAATTTGGTGATTTAACATTTAAAGAAAAATTAAATCTAAAAATCAATTAACATAGCAGATCGAAAAAGAACATTTTCTTTGGTAATGAAACACATTTGAGCAAAAATAAAAATAAATCATTAATTAATTACTTGAAATAAGACATCAAAGCTAATAATAACTTAACAAATTATGAAAAAAAAAAAATTTCATCGTGAAAATTTTATTTTAGCTGAAAACCCTTGAAATCGGAAATTTTTTTTAAGTACCCCATTTTGCCCCCCTCACCGTATATTTTGATATATTTAAAACGTCATTTAAAAAAATGTTCAATCAATCTTTGCTTAATTTTCTAGAACAAGACTCATTTGTTGATACTTCAAAAATTTCGTTATGTATAAAAATCAACGTAAAAATATAAAATGTCGCAATTATTCTCGATTGTGTCGAAATGAAATTTAATCCGGTAACTCCTCGCAATCACTCGTTCCTTAAATGCTTTTTTTACTCCTTCCACGGCTGTCCTTATCGATGAAAAAGCGGTGAATCTCGTGCAACACAAAGTCGTAATTATCGCGAGACACAAATACCGGACGTTCGTTCCCTTTTCTTCCCTTTTTTTTGCTTCCCATCCCGCTCCCTTATTTTTCTTTCCCATTTTTGTGAAGAGAGAAGGGTATAATGAAAGGTTTACAAGCGTAGAAATTTCATCGTCGTGTCCATTCTCTCTCTCTCTCTCTCTCTCTTCCTTTTATATATACCGAGAAAAACGGAAGTGTGATGCCTTAGGGGGGTTCAGCCCACGATCAGGGATGATGAATGAACGAGTGATGGGAATTTTGCGTGTTCTCTTCTCCCACAATTCTCTCTCGTGCTCTCAAATACGGACACAATTCTCGAGTGGACGCCCTCCTCGATTCAGACTTGATCAAAATTTCTCGAAAGTCCGCTCATTTTTTTATGAACATTTTTTTTAAAATATTTTAAGGCTCATAAAAAATATATTTTCTCAGATTTACGTCGGAGCACACTTTTACTACTTTCTGCGGTGAATTATTTCAATTACGATTGAAAAGTTGCGCGATTCGTTAAATCATTTTTTCAATTCATTTTTTTGTCAATAAACAATGGGAGATTAGTAGAGATACTTTATTTTTCTTGGAAGTTATTTCATCGAGAGAGGAGAGGGATTATACTCGTTATACGGAGGGAAAGAGGACGAAGGAGCGAACCAATTAGTGGAGATCGAGTCCTGAGAAAGCAACAAAATATCTTATTTTATCACTCTCACTAAAAAGCTTATGATAAATATAGCGAACTTTGAACTTTTTCTCTTTTTTTCTCAATTAAAAATCGAGATAATTGGACGTCTCATTGAAAATTAGAAAATGCGTTCCGGGAATTTCAAAGTAAAAGGTAAAACAGCAAATAAAAAAAGTACATTTTAATTAATATTCGATTTTCGCTGACACATAAATTTTTAGCAATAAATTATCGACAAATAAATTCGATCCTTTGACGAATTTTCGATTGAGAAAACGAGAAAAGAGCACTGAACGAGTTCCTCGTGTTATTCGCTGGGATTAACCAAAAAGGATTAAACTTTTTTCAGTTGGATTCGGATATTTCGAAATTCCGGTAATAAATAATATTTCCATCTTTCTCTCGAATGGCAACGGTCCATTATGTTGTATCGCGAACGACGAGTTTCGTGGATCTCGTAGGCGCCAACTTATTATCAAACGCGGATAAAGATTCTTTTTTACGATTCCGAATATTCCAGGATGCGGGACCAAAAATCGAGGAAAGGTGATGCCATCGAATCCCAAAAATAAATCGAAAAAAATGATAGAATAATTCCACAAAAAATTTTATTTTTTAAAAAATAATATTAAAATTAGCAAAATTTAGCGAAAATTAAATTAAACAAAATCGATCGTTACAGTTACTCGCGTAAAACATTCAAAATAAAATAATAACTATAAAAAATTTAATTTTTTAAGAGTTGACTAATTAGCAAAAAATGAGTTAAAATTTACATGTGTGTCAGAATATTAATTTTTTGTCGGTATCAATTGTACTTAATATCTTCTTTCTTCGTCTCTCCGGGATACGTTTCTTCTTTTCCGTAACGAAATCACGAAGCGATCTCTCTGACACCGATTTCCGGCTCGAAATAGTCGAAGAAAAAAGTAAATAAAATTCGATGCTTCTCGTAGGCACTTAATGTCGGTTGAGTGATTTAAGGTACGCGCACGCTTGTTATTTACGGCCCGAAGGTGTCCGTATAATATACCGCGCCTCCGTAACAATATTATCAATGTCTTGAAATTGAATTGAAGTGAACGAAGCGCTGCTGCAGTGAGCATTGTGCACAAAAAATGAACAAAGTTGTAATTACATCACAAAAACAAAAAAATTTCGCAATTTTAGAGCCAGATAAAATGATAAATTCATAGCAAAAAATTGGAAATTTAAAACAGTTGGATCATACGTCGAAATGAGTTCTGAACGAAAAGATCGGTGAGAATTTTATTATAAAAAAAATAAAGTTTTAAAAAGATTACGAAATCGAATACTGTAAAATAGAATAATTGAGACCTGAAAATTAATAAACGTAGAATTTTTATTAAATCCAAAAAATTAAATAAAAAGTTACGAGATGTATTCGATTGATGGAAAAAAAATTTAAATATTAAACAAATAGAAATCAAAAAAACGTTTCTATTCGTCATCCTCGATGCAATATAAAATAAGTTGCACAAAAAAATTGGAGAATTTGAGAAAAAAAAAGTTTTAAACGAAATCGAATACTGTTAAATAGGATAGGTAATTGAGACCTGAAATTCAATTACGTACAATTTTTTTTAAATCCGAAAAAAATAAATAAAAAGTTACGGGATGTATGAGATTGATGGATTACAAATTTTATTTTCAAAAATTTAACTATTAAACAAATAAAAAACGAAAAAAAAGTTTCTATTCGTTATGCTCGATGCGATATAAAAGTTGCACTATAAATAATTGGAGAATTTGAGATTTCTCTCGTCGGATAAAAGAAATTTCGAATATAAAGGCGATTATCTCGTTACAGGGAGTGAAATGCATTTTGCGCATGAGTGGCACGATGCGTGCGAGATTATTGCTTACTAAATTGTCATTCATTCGGCTCGATCTTTCTTCCGGCGTATCGAACGATCTGCTCGGACAGGTTCTCGATCACGAACACGAAAATGGATTTGCATGTACCACGATCTTGCATGATTAGTCCGCCTCCGAGCCCAGATCTGATCGTATAATATTAAATTACGTTATATATATGTAAATAAATTTAAACTATTATTACAACTGCAAATTGTCCATTATAGTCCGTTCAAAAGAATTCTTACCAAAGATTAACACATTTTTCTTTGTAAAGACAAGAAAGTCTGCAATTCAGAGCCTATGAAAATTTAAAAAATAGAAAAA
Source organism: Cremastinae sp. B BG-2022a (assembly GCA_030522605.1). Taxonomy (NCBI): domain Eukaryota; kingdom Metazoa; phylum Arthropoda; class Insecta; order Hymenoptera; family Ichneumonidae; species Cremastinae sp. B BG-2022a. The sequence continues at coordinate 11,454 of JAPYYX010001444.1, read as the reverse complement.
TTTTAAGAATTAAACGTTTCACACACATAGAACAGAATTTATGTTTCTAATTTTTTTTTAAATTTAATTAAAAGAAAACTAAAAATTCTATAAAAAAATATAAATCGTATGAGCTGCAAAAAATATGTATTGCCAGCGAGTAAACAGCTTTTATGATTGAAAATACTTTGTATTAATTATACTAAGCACGTTTATATACGTTTCTCGTATATATAATTAAAAAAAAGACTGGAAGCAATTTAAAACGTAATGAATAAAAATTGAAATTCATCAATATCGATAATTACGTAGACAAAAATGTTAATTACCGTCCTATCTTGCTCACTATACTTTATCGTAGAAGCAATTCATTAAATAGGATGTAAAATAGTTTTCTAGTGAGTTGACACGTCCGAGATTGGATATCGAAAGGAATTAGTTGTCGCACGTGTTATATCGACACCGTCTTTTTTCATTTTTTGACCATACGATTTTTCGAACTACGATCATATATGAATTATTTTTCGAGGCGCAGTAGATCTCAAGAAACGATAAAGCTTCCAACAAATATGTCACGATTGCTCCATTATTTCAATTTAGTCGTACCAGTCTCCAAACACTCTTATCGATCAATTAAGTTCCTTAATTTTTCTGATTTTCAATCACGTCGCCTGAAGGGAAATTCCAGATTCACGCATTTTATAAGGTTGTTCGATCGTTGGGTGTGTCGTATACATCTGAAGCGGGGCCCCTTTTTGCAATTTTTAATAAATTAATTTTGGAAATTTTAATATTTTCATCTATTAAAAAGAAGTGAATATGGTGGATATATTTTTTTACGGAATTTCCACGTTGCCATTTTGCAAACCTTGAAAATTCTCTCATTAAAATAAGTGTATGATTTTCACTAAATATTTTTTTCTCCAAAACTGGACGTCAGATCATATATGCTTTTTTTCTAAATGTTTTTTACAAAGTACTCTAACATCTCCTTTTTCTATGAAAATTGTAGGAACCGTTCTTGAGTTATTTTGAAAAACGTATTTTTACACAGTGATTAACACGCGTTTAAATGAAAAAATCACAAAACTGCAAAATCGAATAACTAAAAAACTAGACGTCAGTATTACTTCGTTCTTTTCTCAATCAATTTGTAAATTTTTTATTCAAAACATATATTTTTCAACATTTTCGTAAGAAATCAATTTTTACAATTCAACTACCTTTCAATCAGGTTGGATACCCAAAATCAGCCATACCCAGTGTTAAAAACATAGAAAATTGAAAAATGGTAAAACTTTTAAGAAATTTAGTGAGCATGTTTTTCAGGATTACAAATAAAAAGCCATTTTTTAAATTTTTCTCCTGCCAGGTTTTCGAGTAATTCAACTTTGAGATTTACGTGTTTATACATATGTATACATACAATAGGTCCACGTATCACGTGCATGCGCTCCACGTTTTGTGTTTTACATTTTATAAGTGTTTTCATTAGCTTTTAAAAATGATAATCACAAATTTTCAGGACAATTTGTATGGAGCTTCAAGAATTTATTTTATGTTTTTTCGTACATTTTAAAAACGTGGTATATTAAAAATTTTATTGTTATACAATTATTTTCAATCAGGAAAATGCCGATACGGTCTAATTTTTCATGGCAAGTAATTTAGTATTCAATAAATCCGTGATTTACGAAAACTATTAGTAACTTCTCTTTTGTGACTGCTTTTAAATTCTTAATATTTTTTCAGTAAGAATTTATCCACGCACAAGAACAATTAAAAACTCAAGTATTTACATGTATGATAAAACCAATATAATAATAAAAATCAAAAAATGAAAATAAGAATCAAGAGAGAAAAAAAATCGTTTGAGCAACAATTTTAAAAATTTATTATGAATCAATTGAACTTGTTTTCATTATTTTTCGTTTCGTCTTTCTGGGCTTTTGCATGATTCAACTGTTAAATGCTCGTATATACGTACAAGCGAGCTCCTTTTTATAGGGCAATTATAGTTTAGTGCGAGTGAGATAGGACTGCGCGAGCAATTCGTAAAATCGCCGCAATGGTGGTGATGATAAAAGAGAGAGGGACGAAAGGAAGGAAGAAATAGAAATGCGATATCGAGGGCAGTTACTCGTCTAGACGAATCGCGAGCGATATTAGCGAGGAACGAGGAGAATCGGGAAGGGATGAAGAAATGGAAGAATAGCCGGAGCTATTTCGGATTTCAGGTGTTCGTAATTACCGTTCGGATGGCTTATGCGAAATGACGGTACTGCCAGGACACCGAACAACCCTCTCTCTCTTTCTCTCGCTCGCTCTCTCTCTCTCTCTCTCTCTTTCTCTTTTGGCCTTTTTGTCCATCTCTCTCGAGCAGGATCGTTCGTCGAGGGCGCTAAAGGCGCCTTTCTCAGTTTCATGCCCTATAATTTTCGAAATTCACCCTTGATTTATGGCCCTCCAAACGAGTGTCAGAGATATATCTCTTCGCTCGCATATACACGCCTGATCAATGCTTTAATCTTCACAATAAAACACACACGAATATTATTTTCATCGTGAATATCCGAAAAAGGGAGCCCCGAATTGCGGCACAAATTTAATTTAATACTGAATTAATCGATGAGGAAAAAATTTACAAATAGAAAAAAATTGATTTATTTCGGATATTTCAAAAAAGTTTCAAGAACTGAAAAAATTGACTTTTGATTTAGAAATGTGTGAGGAAAATTACAAAATAATTGTTGTAAATGAAGTGACAAAAAAATATTAATATAATGTATTTAGAGCAAAAAATTCATCAACAGTGAATTATTTTCTTTTCAAAATGATGAATAATTGGCCTGGAAAACATTTTATTGACCTGGCAGATGAATAAGTTCAATATTTTGATGAAAAATATGTATATTTAGAGATGATTCAAATTTTGTAAATTTTAATGTGTTGTTAACAGGGCCTTAGGAAAAATCAGTGAGGGTCGAACGTGGTCGAGGGAAAGTTGCACGAGCGCGAGAATCTCTGGATTGTTGGAAAGGAAGCAAGCGAGGGCATGCAGAGCTGCGCCGGACGTAATGCAGAGCTTTGTCCAGGCAGCCAGAGACACCTCGAACGTTTGCCAGTCCGCATTTCGTAATCGCCGATGGAATTGCAGCAGCATCGAGCGAGCACCGAATTATACTCCAGATTTGCTAACAGGTATACATTTGACATAATAATCTCTCCTATAATAAAATCCTTCGCGTTAATATGATTGAAATACTCCAAAATGACTTAAATTAGTGCTTTTGAAACAATTTAAACTTGAATGTAACTAAAATTAACTAAAAAATAAATAAATTAATAAAACTGCAAATTTAAATAAATTAAAATTAATACATTTTATTTTGTGAAAATTCCTTTTTAATCTTCGTTCAACAATATTCTGCTTAATTGCGTTTGAAATATCTTCGCGTGCGAGAACGCGATGAAAAAAGTGTAAAAAGAATAAGCTGCCGCGTAATTACCACTTGCAACGAATATGGGAAAAAAATCTTCCCGCAAAACTGGCTCTTTCAACCCTTTTTTCTGTTTTGAGTCTTCAGGTGAATATTCTCACACTCATTTTACATTCACGTGAAAAAATCTCGAACTCCTTTTTTCGTCGCACCCCTCGAGTCTAAGGAAACCGGTTCAAGCCGAAAAGTCTGAAAAGTCCAAAAATTAATCTGTCAATATTTGTTTGAACAATTTCAAGCAAACGCACTGAACAAAATCCGAAAATTTATATTAATTAATATTTGATTTTGTTCGTAAGTATATTTACTACATTACATTATACATATATGTGTAATTGTGTATGTATTGTATGTGCAATTTATTTTCCAATGAAAAAAAAAATATAAATAATAGTACAAATAATTAAAATACTTTTAAGTCGAAATGACTCTGCTATCAGTATAATTATTAAATTTTATTGCCTTTTCATGCAATTATACACTATTAACAAAACACGTTTTTCAAAAGTGAAACAAGTTTTCATACATCTGGCTAAACGTTACAAAAAAGTCATGTTTTTTGATCTATTCATTTTATTTTATAGAGGACGGTAATATGTAAGGACTTCGTCTTCTATCCTTACATTTTAAAATTAAAACTTCAAATATGTAAGGACTTCAATTTTAAATAATTGTTCAATTTTCAAAATTGTAAATACTTTTCAATAATTACCACATGCAAATATAAATAACCAAATAAATATTAATATAAATAAATAAATATAAATGTAGATAAATAAATAAATATAAATGTAGATAAATAAATAAATAAAATCACAGTGAATTTAGTTCAAGAAAATGATTTTAATGATTAGTTTAATTAAAAAATAGATGAATTCACAATTTAAAAGAACGCAAAATTTCGAAACAGGAACGAGAGAGCAAGCGTTCGTTTACGCGCTCTCGGCAGCTGCTGCAGTTTGGCGTTTAGCGAGAGGCTGTGCCCTCGGAAGTTTAGCCGCGTGCTCTTGCGCGACGCCACCGCGAAGAGAACCTCCCTCGCCCTCAGCTCTAACTTCCTCGACCTCGTTCACATCGACATCGGTATCTTTCGGGGCCCTCTCCGCCAGGAACGCTTTCAAATGGGGTGGTTGCGGCGATGACGTCAGATCCGCATCGCGAATGGCAAAGAGATTTTTACAAGGCGCAAGTCCAACCGGATCCGGCTCGACTGGCAAATTTCTCCATGCCGTTAACATGCACAATAATCGAGCTGGACGAAGGGTAAGTTTCTTACTAAAAGAAATTTTTCATTTTTTCAATAATACTTTAATAATTAATTTTATTATTATTAATATAATTGGCAATTTTTAGAAGTTAATCGTAAATTTCGCCATTTTTAGCGATATGTGTCAATTTCTTTCAAATGTCGATGATATACGGGGCAAAAAAACTTTAGATTGAGATTCAGCGCATCAAAATACATAAGAAAAATACTTGATTTAGTTCGAAACATATTTTTTCATGTTCATAACTGCAATTTTTTGCAATTTTTAAACACTTTCGGCGGTTTTTGCAAATTACTCGAAATTGTGGAGGTATATGGACTATGGACCAATATGATCCGGACTCGGTTTCAGCGCGTCAAAATACATAGAGCTAGATGGTTTCGGTCAAAAGTATTGACCATTCTTTTGTGACGGTGTTATTATCCATAATAAAAATTCATCGTTTTTTAAAAATATTTTATTGTTTTATTTATCCATTCATTCCATTATTTTAATTATAATTATTATGATTAATTAGTAGTATGTTTTATTTGCACAACCGCTTCGGGTTTTTTACAAAACGTTTTAGATTTCATACAAGTTTCTTCCGTATACATTTTTTATCCCGCACTCTCTTTTCTACATATTTTCTCCAATTCTCTAAAATACATACATAATTTTGCGTCTACTTCTCCCTTTAGTTTTTCATTCAATTTCTTTGCTATGTTTACTGCACCTATTTTCTCTATAGATCCATTCCTTTACGTACATACGTTTTTGAGCCTTCGCTTATCTGTTCTCTTCCCTTTTCACAAATTAGCAGGTGCTCCAAACTCTCTTCTTCCTTACTGCAAATCCTGCATGCCCAATCCTTTTCTCCTTTTTTTCCGGCTCTTCCCACACTTCCACACCGCAATCTCGCTCAAATCTTCTTATCTTTGCCTTTTATATTTTCATTTTTCCAGTATGTCCATTGTTCATTAGAACCTTCTATCAATAGTTTATATTTTTTGTTAAAGGTTGATTTGTTTATCAACTCTGCCTCTGTACGTATAGTTTTATTTTTTAAGTTTTCCATCCCCGCTTTTATCTTTTCGTCTATCGTTTCTGTGCCTGTCCTTTGCGCTATCATTTTTACTAATTCTGCTATTCCTACTCCCTTCAATATCAGATTTAGATTTTTGCCCCATATTGTAGGATTTTTATTTTCTATCCCTCTCATTTCCTCCATTAAAAAAATTTTAGGCCATGCATCAACTATTTTCCATTCTTATAACTTTCCTGATGTATCTGAGGGCTCTTTCCCTTATTCTGTATTCGAAGGTTGCTACTCCTAGTTCCTTTCTCCTAATATATTTCGGTGTCCTTGAGTCGATCTCGCCCACATCTCCTTATCTTTGCTTTTTATATTTTCATTTTTCCAGTATGTCCATTGTTCATTAGAACCTTCTATCAATAGTTTATATCTTTTATTGAACGTTGATTTGCTTATCGACTCTGTCTCTGAACGTATTGTTGCCTTTTTTAAGTTTTCCATCCCTTCCTTTATCTTTATTTCATCTATCATTTCTGGGTCTGTCTTTTACGCTATCATTCGAACGATCTTTGTTATTCCAACTTCCTTCAAAAATTCGTTTAGATTTTTACCCCAAATTGTAGGATTTTTATTTTCTATCCCTCTTATGATTAATTATATTATTGAATATAATAATTGCGTAATTACAAAAGTCACTGCAAGTTTTTTTTGTTCGTTCCGAAATGTAATAATGAATGAAAAGAGAAAAATGGATATAAATGTCGATCGTTGTTTTGAATTTAGGCAGTCGAACAGTCTCTGACCCTCGAATGCAAGTGTCACGGTGTTTCCGGTTCCTGCAGCGTGCGAACGTGCTGGCGAGGCCTGGGCTCGACGGGACCAGCCGCGGCCGGCGCGCGGCTCTTCCGCCGATATGCCACCGCGGCCGAGGTTAGGCCGCGATCCGGCAGCAGATTGCCGCCCCTTTATCATCATGATAATTTGCTATACACGACCAAGAGCCCTGACTACTGTCTTCCGGACAAGAAAAGAGGTAGCCTCGGAACTATCGGAAGGTAATTTCTTATTTTATTTTCTATACTTTTCATCACGAACGTATTATGGGCGAGTCGAACAAAAAATATATTTTTATTTTTTTAATTTTTCTCATACGATGTTAAAAATGACGATTAAACGACTCTCAATTAAATCTAAACTTTCAACTATTCTAAATTAATTGATTCTTGGTGATAATAATAATTGGGTAAGCATTCTTCAATTTTGCGAGAAAAAAAATTAAGCTTAAAAAAAATTGAAGCAGAAATGTAAGCCAGCAAGAGGATTTACAAAAGTAACACAGATTCGAAATGACTTTTTTACACCTTGGTGCAGTGATAATCCGAATATGAGTTGTCAATTTTACAGACGAGAGTAAAAAAAATAAAGTCAACGTATATCTGAAAAATACGACGGGAAATTACCTCGTATACTTGCTCGCTCTTTCAATCCTCATTTGGTCGTACACTCGTAAAAAAAGTTTGTACGCGGGACGCGCGCCATGTCCGGTTTCACGAATGACGTTAAAATTTTTTTCCACTGAATTTCTGCTCGTCTCTGAGCAGCTTAAGCGCATAAAAGATTGCCATGAGGCTTAGGACTTGTATTTCAGAGGAAGAAAAAAAATCAAGCGAGAAAAATTAATCTTACGAATATTCCAGCAGGATTTCAAAAATAAGGGCTACATTTTTTTTGTAATTTCTAACTTTTTTACACTGAAATTAAAATTCGCATTTTATCATAACATAAAACAGAAAAAATAATTTTAAAAATATTTTAAGATTTTTTTTTAAGGTACGTAGTTTTGTAGTTTTTTATTTCTTAGGATTTTGTTGAAAATTTGCATAAGCATTCCTTGATATGACCTGCATACGTGTACCAAATTTTAATAGGTTTTACTACATATACATATTAAGATATTTATTGTTAAAAATCGAAATTTTCAGTTCTCCCTCATAAGGGGCCATGTTAAATATTGTGATTTTCAATGGTAAATATTTTTACTTCTAGATGACGAAACGGCTTGATATTTTGCGTAGCTCTTTTTAGTACTTCGAAAAAATTTCCTTTAGTTTTTAAAAAAAATTGTAACATTCATTTTTTATACGTGCGTAGCAGCTCAAGGTCATGTTTGATGACCTCCATTTTGAGTATGTTGCTCTTGAATAAACTTGCGATAACTTTTCTTAATAAACGTAAGCTCAAAAACCGCAAGCTACAGAGATAAACTGCGACAAAATTCATTGATTTGACTACATCTATAGAACTACCTTAATCCATTAGGGACCGGAGAGGACAAATTTGGACATAATGTTCATGCGCTTTTCTCGCACATCATTGGTCTCAGAAAAAATTCTTGAAATACCATGTCCGACGTAAAATTTTATCCTCTTTCAAAATCCGCCCTTACAATTTATCTAGCGTTAATGGTTTAAAAGTTATTAACAATTTTTCGCAAAAAAACGTGTTTATTTCGGTACAAAAATTTGTTTTATCGAAAAAAAGTTTATGAAACCGGTTAGATAAACACCCTTTCAAAATCAGAATAGTGTCCTCGATTTATGGGCTAAAAGATAATCGGGTTGTGGACCCAAAAACTAACATGGCGGTTCTGAAAATTTCGTCCGAACGGAAAATTTTTTAAAAATCTTCAGAACGCTGTAGTTTGAAAGCTATCAACTTTCACAAAAAGGTTCCAAGAATAAAAAGTGTTTTGAATTCATCAAAGAATACACTGGAATTTTTTCAGATATTCTTGGTGACATTTTGTAAATTTTGTTGCTAAAATTTTTTGAAAATGTTTAAAAATTCCCAAAAATTTCTGAAAAAATTCCGGTCCATTCCCTGATGGATTCTAAGCATTTTTAGTCTCTTACAACTTTTTCCAAAGGTTGGTAGTTTTCGAGAAAAAAAATGCCAAACTATTATTATTGCGTACTCTAAATATTTTGTTTGGTAGGAGTCGCTTGAAATTTTTTGAGACAGATTTTTTTAAATTTTGCATAGACTTAGATCGATAATACTTAAATAAAAATGTATACCAGATTTCGAGAAGTTTTATCATCCAGAAGTCGAGATATTGATTTTACAAATTCATCTCTAATACACACGTACTTATGACAGATTTTTTTTTCACGCTCGATTTAAAAAATGACCACATCGATTTTGATATAAAAATAATTATTTAAAATTTGAGACCACATATATTTTGATATAAAATTAACTATTTTGTGCGAAACTTACAGATACAAAACTGATTTGCTATTTTCTCAGAGATTTTTAATATTTTAGAAAAAAGAAGAGAATCACATTATTTTGTGATGGGTAAAGAACAATTTGATCCTATTTTTTTTCGAAAAATTGTTTATTTTCAGAGAAAATAGCAAAGTTCGATTTCACATGATGTATATAGGACATTTAAAGATCATCTTAAATATAAAATTCATTTAATCATTACAAAAGTAAAGTTCATACATATGTATATAAGGACAGGTTACACTACACAATCGAAAGATTCGCGATTGGCTTTTGCATAATTTTTTTTTTCATGCATTCGTAGAGTAAAACGGACACGTAAGGTTCGATCAATCACGGTGGCGCGTATCACAATGAACTCGTTATCGCGAGTACAGGGCCGAAATTAATATTCGTAAGGTCCATTGAACGTGAAACCTTTTTTTTCTTATATATTATAAACGCGACGAAGATATACACGGATCATTATGCACGCCGCGGTCGAAGAACGGGATGAAAATGGAGGGAAGATATGGGAGCAACGCCGGGACACCGGCCAGCAGAAATATCGCTAATGAGATCGATAAATCTGGTTCGTGTTCGACTCACCGAGGAACTTGAATGACCGAACAAAAAAAAATAGCGAAACGGAGAAAAAAATACATTAAAAGAGTACTCGGAGCGTAAGCCTCCCACATAATAATCGGAGAAATGAGAATTTATGTTCGTATTCTTGATGCTGCTGGAGAAAAACGGACGCGTGAGATTAGCTCTCGGGATAAAATCGCGAACCCCAGCAGGGTACGAATTGGCCACTCGCGAAAGCTCCGTAGGAGTATTTATCCATTTTTTTACAATTTTCTTAGATAATGGAATATTTAGGTTTTTTTTGAAAATTTCTTTGGTACAGCTTTAAAAAAATGACATAATATAAATTTCCTATCTCTAAAACTTCTGTTAAGGAGGTTCTATCGATACTTGTAAGTCAAAACAGCAACTCAGCGTGTAAAGTAAAGGCAAATTTCATTAAACAAAATTGTTTCCATTATAATTTGTTGAAAATTCGACTGAGCATTATTTGAAGCGATATTAGAAAGTGTGCAAAATTCGCAGCAGATTCACCGATTAGATTTCGAGATATTGATTGTAAAAAATTCACTTTTTAACACGGGCTCTTATGAGACATTATGAAAAAATGCGATTTTCAAAAATAAATACCTCAACTTCTAGACGGTCAATCTCATTGAAATTTCAACACAGGTCGCGTATTGTATCTATTTATCTATATGCCAAATTTAATCAAAAAATAATGGAAAATAATTGTAACGTGTAAAGCGATAGAACTTCCTTAAGGAGGTTCTGTCACTTCATGCTAGTCAAATCAGTAACTGTTTTTTCGCGTTTTCAAATGGAACTGAATTGAACATATGCTCATATTTGATAAATCTTCTCAATTAGAAAAATGATTTTTTCATTTTCAACATTTCCATATTACACAAGATGAAAAAAAAAATTATTTTATAGTATTAATTTAATTCACTTTCTTGTATCAATTAGTATGGAGTCACGTGGAGTGTCAACGAAATGGTACTTTTATGAATGAATAATTCTCTCAGAACTTCGGTAACTGTAATTTTTTATATGAGAATCTCAATCCTTATAGTCCAAGGAATCCGTGAATTTTTTCAGATTGCCGAAAAGTTCAATCTAAATACATTTTTTCTTCATTTTACGAAAGTATGGTTACCATCATTTCTCAAAAGACTACAGCTTTTTCTAGCTTTTATGCAATTTTAGACAAGTTCATTCTCACTTATTGTTCAGTCGGCAATGCCACATCGAATTTCGCTATCGAGGAACTGACATATTTTTTACTGCCAGAAAAAATCCATTGCTAAAGTTCATTTTCATAATTATGACGATACATCTTTATGGTGGTTCGGAAGAAACAACAACAAAATCGAGTTATGTTTAACCTCCTTGTGTTTTGAGATTTTCGGACACTGTAATATCAAATGAATGGATTAAAAAAAAAGAAGTTTCATCGTGTCCTTTTCAAGATATGAGCGTTTAAAGTTTCACGACAATACATGGACTCTTATGCAGCCCACGAAAATTTCACCGAAAATTACAGAATTACGCGAAATTTGGACGATGATATAATCAAAAATCATCATACGAAACTTTAATTAATTAAGAACACTCCTGTAAAATTTTTGGACTTTTCACCGCACCGTTTTTTTGCTATCATTTATTGAAGTTTGATATGCGGCATCTATCTCTTTTTACTCCGTAGATCTCATCATACTAGTATAGCCGCGCATATGGTCAAATGAGAGCTTAAAATAAATCTTTATTACAAATAATTAGTTGAATGATATATAAAATTTCGGGTTTGATCATCAAATAAAATAGAAATATA